>JAPYYW010000135.1:0-111744 GCA_030522545.1 Cremastinae sp. A BG-2022a | reverse complement strand
AGTTAAAATAAAGTAGCCTATGTTCAAATCGACGTTGAAAACTGTCTCTATGACAAATTTCATTCAAATCCTTGCAAAAGTTTTTGCGTTATCGAGTAAAAAACAAACAAACTTACTTTCACATTTATAATATTAGTTAGGATATGTCAATAAAATTGGAGTTTTTTCGAGAATTTTCGGAAGAACAATATCGAGTATTATTGTCTCACGAAGTTAACGCGAATGATAAAGGGAATAAAAAAAGTGGGAAAAAGAGAGGATAAGGAGGTCGAAGTGGTAACTGGCAACGTAGTGTATGAGCATACAATTGATGGTGCACACGTAGCGTTGATGCGGAGCCAATTTTTTCTCGTAATCGATAGGCCTCCCTCGGTTCTCCTATTACCGAGAACCGAGACCGGGAGATCGCGCGGTCTCGAAACGAGTCGTCATCGTCGTCGTCTCTGCTCCGTACTCTCTGCATGGCATACGCGAGCAGGAAAGAGTAGCCTTCGCGCATTATCTTCTCGAGGAAAGAGCGATTCGGCCGGCGAGCTCTCTGCGTTCCGGCCTCGCGGCCAAGAACGATGAGAGCGAGCAGAACCGCAACGGAATTAGCGACGAGAACGGCCCCGATTGTCTCAGAAAAAGGCGCATTTTTTTCCCTTCTACGTACACGAACGTCAACGCAACAAATCTTTTTTCTTCTTTATACACATCAGGCTTTATGAATAACATTTTTCATAGACCTAATTTTATTTTTTTTATTGGTTTTATGAATAATATGAAAAACATTGATGTGTCGTTTTGACACGTGAAATATGATCAGGAAGTAAAATCAATCTTTTTATTATAAATCGATATTATATATATCTCGAAATTTTCCGATTTATATAGTATTTAATTTTTATAAATTATTATACTATATACAAATATACATATAGATTTCGACCTGTTGTTGGTCCATGCAAAAATAAACATTCAATTCTTAAATAATCAGTATACACAGTATCGTTACTTTTTATATAACGTATACATATACAGAAAAATAACTACATATATAGTTTAACTTTCGGTTTAAATTAATTTTATCATTAATAATATTTAATTAAAATCTGAAATTAAATATATATAAATCTTAAAATAAATCTTAAGAAGTCATTATACTGTAATGTAAAAACTGTGAAAAAAATGTATATACATGCTAAACAAACGTTACTATTTTTGTGTATATAAATATGAAAAAAGATGAATAAGGAATTATGCGAATCGTCGTCAGAGAATGCAATGCGAGAGGCACGTAAAAATTGGGAAAACAAATCACGGGGCGTGTAATGGCAATGCGGAAGCAGAGGCTGGTAACTGGATCGTGCGAATTTGTCTGCGCGGTGGCTCCCGAGACACGTGGCGGACACGCGAACTCCGTGTGTCACCCGCGACGGTATATAAATACGTCGCAAAATTATCGGATGAGCGTGTTTATCTCTTTGGAGGAGAGAAAAATCCGCCATGATACGAGGTTTAGCATTTAGCTGAGCTCGTCAACGAATTTTGACAGGTCGAAGATCTGGTGCGGCTTCGACGATTCCGGGGCTCCGTTGCGTTGTCAGTTCGCGTATACAGCACCGACGAAAAAAAAAAAGAAAAATAGGCGAGCCGAGAACGCGTGCAGCCACGCGGCGTCGACGGATTTCTCGTTCCCCCTTTTTTTTCCCATTTGTTCGGTAGCCACACTCGCGCGCATCATTATCTTGTCTCGTCCAATTATCTCTAAACTCTGCACAATGTTACCGATCCGTACGCGTGTACGCATCAACGAGGGGGGCGGCGACGAGAGCGATGCGCCTCGTTAGAAATTTATGAGTCGAAACCGCGCGAGACTCTGAATTATTCACGTATCGCGTGAATTCGCTGACGCAGCTCCGAATCGGCCGATAAGACACTCCCGATAATCGGGGAAAATATTAAGAAGTTAAACACGTTCCAGTTATTAAATACGTTCAAAAAGATTAGCGATATATATTATATATCTAATACAGGGTGTTCCAAAAAAATAACTAATTTTTTTATACGGACACACGTTTAAATATCTTCGAGAATAATAAAAAAAAAGATGCCACACCAAATTTGAGTCTTTAAAAAAATATTTAGAGGTAGCGATTTTCAATTTTTTCAATTTCTCATTTAAATAATATGGGAACCATTTTTTTATCATTCGGAACTTTGTAACTCAATGACGTATAGTAACTCACGTACATGTCCCTACATATTTTTGTAGAAAATTTGACGTTCTACAGAAAAGGTCTATCGTAATTTTTCAATAAATTAACTCCATCAAAAGTTATTCAAGGTTAAAGTTGAAATAGTGTATAAAAATTTACAAAATTCAGCATATGGAACATTTAAATAAAATAATTTGTCAAGATGGGTCGTAGCGCAGTGGGTATAGCGTTGGAGCTAGTACTGCGGAAGGCCCGGGTTCGAGACCCGGCGAAAACAGTCTGATCTTTCTCGTGGCTGACACTCATCTACTTCTTGCTGTGGATGTCTACCTGAGTCAACCTACCGGTCCTGCACTACTTACTCTGCCGACGAGCGAATGGTCTGTGACGACAAGAATAGGGGGACTGTTGACGACAGTCCTTGGCTGAAGTAACCCGGTGACGTACTATTATAATACAGTACAGTAATCAAGGGCCATACCAGCCCTGCCACATGCAAAGCAACAGCCAAAGAGAAAGGCAACCACCGTTGGAAGAAGGGAAATTTTCCAACAGCGAAGTTCCGCGACAACGGTGTGCAGGGTTGATGTTCTCCGCAACTGATGACTTTGGATGTGTTCTAGCAATTTTAAACGGCACAATTTACAAATTAGCATTAAGTGTTTAGTATTAAAAGAGTAGTATTAATAATTCCCCATTAATAATGGAAGCGTCCATCTAATGGAAAAGTCCCACGGAATAATTCACCGAAGGTCGGAGTGTACCGACGGACCGGAAGTCATGACGAAAGAATGTGACTGTAGATCTCTTCGACGACCCATCATTTTTTTGTAATTTCTTTAGTTATTAATTTTTACACGGGAAATTTTTTGAAATTTTAGTTTTACGGTCAAATGGAATTTGGAGTAAATTGTATTCCGAAAGTGGAGAAAGTGGAAGAAATCTGATGTAAATTCTGTCTAAAGAAATTTCAAGTTAGGATTTTACATTTATTTAATACGTAAGGTCAATCTTTTCACTCTCCAATTCAATTCAATATTTTTTACACATAAACTAGAGACGAAATCATCGAATTACATTTTTTCTACAGATAATTTTTTTTAAACAGTTTTTCAATATGCTATATATAATTATATCCTATATTAAAAAAGACATGAGGTCTCTAATCTATTCATCGGAATAGAGCGCATTTTTGGCTAATCTCTACTTATTAAAAAAAATTTAACATGCGTTGCTTTGGAAATAACGACTTTGGTGTTTGAATCATTCATTTCGTCTTGCAAAATTTTTTAGAAATTACCTATTATGAAGTCGATATCGTCAAGTACACGAAAAGATATCGCCACTTGAAATTTTGAGATTTTCCTATTTTAGATTCTCGAAAAATCTGGCTGGAGGTCCTCAAACACGTTAAATGTTCTCAGTTCAAGTGAAAAAAACTTGCAACACAATTTTCCATTATTTATATCAAATATACCGGAACAGATATGTATATCTAAATATTTCGGGGATCGTACACATAAAAAAAGAGAGAGAAAATTCGTCAAGCGTAACGAGGAAAAAAAAATTTCAAATTTTCGTTAATTGCTCGGTCATTATTGTTTCCATTGTGATCGGTCGAGGTCGAGTGAAAAACCGATTAAGGTTTTAATTGTTAGGTTTTATGACGAAATTTGGAATCAGTAGCCCGGTAGAAAGTGTCGGGGTAAGACGTGTCGTGTCTCGCCAGGTAGTTCGTCACCGAAAAATATTTCGTACAAATTCGACAAGTGCAATTGAGTGTCAGTTCCATAGCTATTTTCAATCATACAAAAAGTGAATAGAAGTGAATAGTTTAGTGTTTCAAATTTACAATATCGTTGCAAAAATTAAATATTTTTAAAAAAATGTCGGTGCGGATGTATCCTATATATTAAAAAAGAAATGAAACCTCTAATCAATTAATCTGAATAAAGTGCATTATGCAAAGTTGTATGAAGTATGCGCCTAGAGAAGAACAGTAAAATATCAATTCAAATATGTAAAACAAAAGCGCCCGCGTTATCGCTCGTTAAAAAAAATCAACAATTATGAGATTCATTGTTCAATATTACAACTCTAACATGGGCTCTTATTGCAATTTTGTAATCATTGTCATTTTCAACAATCAAGATTTTGGTGAAGCATTTATATTCCACATACTTTTGTGCACGATGCTAAGGAAAGTTTGCACAAATTTAAAAGAAAATTATTATCTTTAAAACATATAGCGAAATTCCCGATACAAAGGTTATTTTCTAACATAAATTTTCTTTCAACTCGATAACTACTTTAAACGTAATGAAAATCAAAATGAACTCGTGTACAAATATACGTCAGATGTCCAATACACGTTGGGACGGCTGTACCGTGCATTCGTATACAGAGAAATACGCAAGTGAGAAAAGAACAGAGCAGGGAATGAAATTACAGTATCAAATCCACTCGTCGCGGCGTTCCTCGATGCTAACGCGTGACGTTTATGGTCGTAATGCACACCTATTACGGTCGGTACGTTGTGGCATACATCAGGGTGAAACAATGCATACATTAAAAACGGTAAAACAAGCGAGGAGGGTGCGCCTTTCGCCCGTAATTCGCTCGTTTCGTCAAGTTTTACTTTTGTATTTCGGGCTTTGAGCTGCGATCGCCCTCGTATTATTATTTCGCGTTCTCTCGTCGTGCACATTTTAGATGGCCGAGATGTCGGCGAAGATACGAGATCGATCGACGAGTCTGGCATTTCGGCGTGTCTCGAATTCCTTCGAATCTTGTAAAATGGTGGCCCGGAGGGATATACTCGGAAATCGCGTCAAGAAGGAGCAGCGTCGGCGCGTGGGTCGATGTACCCGAGCTTGCGCTCCTCCGCGTCTCGTCCGCCCGGCCAATGCGCGAGTCAACCATTTTTCGCGTGTGCGTCTATCCTGCTCGTTCCGTAAGGACGCTAGCAATACACATAACAGAGGGCGTACACGTAACGCGCTTTTTTTTTTACTTTATACACGGACATACGTGAAAACGTACAAACGAATATGCATGAACGGAGCGCGCCGTGAATTTCCGGTCGTATCTTCCGATGTAATCTCGAACGCGTTTTCTCGCCCGCAAACGAGAAAATACAACCTCTCTTCCTCGGTATACACGCGCGCCTAGAAGAAAACACTTTAGCATCTTTGTTGCGCGCGTCCCGTCCTCTTTCTCCATTTCGTTTAGCGAAATCGCCAATACGCAACACGTGTCTTACTCGCTGCACCAACTTAAATCTATATTCTACATACATGAACACGCGCACACGCTACCAACGAACACGGTATACGACTATAAATATAGACCGGTAATTGATTCTGTAATAACTAACTCAACTCCGAGCCGAACCGATGCGTCTCGTTTCGTCCTTTCTCTCTCTCTTTCTCCCTTTTTCTTTTTTTCTCTTCTCTTCATGTCTCTTAACCTCTTTTATTTCCTGCACGATTTATCGTGTAATATCTCGTCTCTCTCTCTCCCTTTATTTCGTTTTCTCATCTAACCTTCTTTGACTCCATCGATGTCCTCAACGCGCTCCATTCTCGAGTTTCCATCGGAACACTGCATTTTATACAATACGTATATATGTATACGCATTTCATCCAGTACATATTTCGATAAATGACTTGTGGATACGACAAATTCGTCTCCGAGATTTAATCATTTTTTATGACGAACTCTCTGGATTTACTGTATATTTATACGTATTATGTCGTTAAGTTTATTTACTGGTATTTTGAATAATTTTATAATTGTGTGGGTAGATTGATGATGATAGGATTATAGAATCTTGAAGTTCATAGATTTGTTGCAATTTGTTGTTTCAGATGAACCGAGACGACATTTTTGAACGATTAATCAAAAAAATTGTCTTTTTAACTACGGTGACTCTCATCGGAGCATTTAAAGAGCCATCTTTTTAAAAATTGGCCAACACTTTTTGATGGTATGTTTTTAAATTTAATTTGATTGAATACTTTGATAAAATTTTCGTATACTCGCGTTTTAAGTGTTCATCCCGTACATGAACTTTTTACGTAATTTCTATATGAAAAATAAAATTTGTAAAAGGAAAAGACATCAACTACCTTAATATAAAAAGTTTGCTCTTTGACAATAAAAAATTATTTTCTCTCGCATTTACTCGGCGTTATAGAAATCGAATTGACATTCGCGAATATATTTTCGTTGAAGAGTCATCAAGAGTGCATTTCGTAGCTGGCAACTTTTCCAATATGATATATATCGATCAGTTTCTCCCGTAAATTTGATATATATCTTTGACATAAATGCTCGAAACGAGGCGACGCGAGTCCAGATCGGGACGCAAGAAATATGTAGTATATATTACAAATGCCGCACACACGCGGTGAAAAAGATCTCTCGTGAGTCGTGAAGGTGAAATAAGGAGAAATTTCATAATATATTCAAATGCATCGACGAGCGAGGTGCGCATCACACACCGAACGCAAGCGAGCGGTAGGACGCGCATTACGTCCTGAGTTACGACTTTGAGGTAATTTTTTATTACTCAACGCCAATTATGTGGGGTATATCGGCCATATACGTATTTTCGCGTAAGGGATAGAGCACGACACGGAATACGGGCGAAGGATAGCGCAGAGCTGGGGAAGGGGAGGGCGATCAGCGAGGGAATAGAAATGCAAGAGGAGGAAAAAAAAGAAAAAAGAAATAAGAGGAGCAGCGAAATGCCTGGGGAATAAGGGGCGGCGGGACGGGGGGCAGGGGAGCAGAGAAAGATGCGCGATGAGGCTCCTTCTGGTCGGCACGAGGATCGATCGTACGGATAGGTGTTAAAACACGGCAATTAACAACGAGGATGAACGCCGTAGTGGCGAGCGAGCGAGCGCGGGACCACCGCGAGCTCGCTCCTTTTATTTTCCATCCTTCCTCTCTCTCTCTCTCTCTCTCTCTCTCTCTCTCTTTCTCTCTGCATGCTCTCCCGAGGTGGCGAGCCAAGATTTACTGCCGAACGGTCCCGTATTTATGAACTATACGCCTCCTCCCTCCTTGTTGTTCCTGCTCCACGCTCTTTTTCCTTTCCCGGGACGATCGCGCCCGCTCGTGCGCCGCATCTCATCCCTCTATAAACCGTATACATATGTATATATGCGTATGTATATACATATATATATATATATACGAAGACTCGCGACTTTTTAACGCCGCAGTGACACCGATACGCGTCGCGCATCAGCTATCCCTCGCATATCGCCTCATCCCGATCTCCTCTCCTCGCTATTATCTATAGATCAAAAATCCGATACTCGATCGCGTGTCGCACACCCCGCCGAAAAATGGCGCTGCTTCATCGCGAAATAATTGTTCGCGCTATATATACATATTGGACATTGGAGCCTCAAATTAGAGCTCGCGAAATGACACTCTTATATTCGCGCGCCGCCCGGAATTTTATTCGTGTCCTGTGCTATTTTGTTCCCGTGCAGCGGCATGTATGAGGCGCGTTAAGGTATAGTACATCCACGAAGTGTTTTTTTTAGGAGTTTGTTAACATTTTGCATAAATTATCTTTGATGTCATGTGCATACACTGTATAAAATGTGGTGTTAAAATGGTTTTAATTTAACACCATTCTTGGTCTTTATAGTTCCCATCGTTTGGTGCAGAATGTCGTGGTGTTAGTGGATGTGGTTTGATATGCTGTGTTTGATCAGTGTAAATAATTATACACCGCAATATAAACACTATTTAGTGCGTAAAATTAATGAAGTAATACTATTCGCTTGATAATACCATTCGGTGCAAATAAAAAAGAGATACAGATTGAGCAACTCCAATAATATAAAGAATATTTTGAAATAATGCAAATTTTAATTTGTTTTTAAGGTTTATGCATATTATATGCAACTCTATTCGTAAAAAATTCCATGTTAACAAGTTCGAATATTATTTTTTGTTTCTCTCTCTCTCTCTCTCTTTCTCTCTCTGAATGCAGAGATTTACCCTGATGTAGTGTAATTTACTATCTACACTTGTTCTTTTGACAAAATTTTATTGCTGAACAGGCATAGGCAGAGCTCGATACTTTCCTGAGAAATGAAAATAATTTTTCAATAGGTCATGCTTATTTCATCGATGGTACAATAAATATCATGCATTGAACAAATTTTCATTTCTCAGGAAAGTATCGAGCTCTACCCATCCCTGTTGCTGAAAACATCGATTTTTAACCACGTGAAATTACCAAACACACCGGTGTTATTATTTTACACCATTTCCCTTTACCACTCACACAATTTGGTTAACACCGCGAAATTTTTTACAGTGAATGTATATTAAATATTAAGAAGTTTCTTCGCATAGAATTCGAGATACTCATTATCGAAAATCACAATTTTTTCTACTCCCCCATAAGAGCACGTAAGAATATTGCAATATTCAACTCTGAATACCTCGACTTCTAAGAAGTAAAACTTCGTGAAATTTGGTACATATAGTACACTCCAAAGATGCTTCAAATAATTGTTTTTTTAAATCCTAAAAAAAATTATTTTTCCTCATTTTCATACATACATACATGTTGTTCTTGAATCAATCAGTAGTAACTTTTTCTAATAAACTTAAGCTGTAAAACTCCATGGTACGGAAAAAACTAAGATAAAAATTTTTTATTTGACTGTCGTGGATGTACTACCTTAAACGCGCTCGGGCGATTAATCGATCCGGTAAGCGCGCACTCGCGTGACGTGTTTTACGAGGAAGCTGAAATTCCTCATCGGACACACTCTCGTGAGTGCTCTCGAAAAACCGACGAGAAATATATACTATATATATGCCCATATATACATAAAAGCGAAACAAAAGGATATGGAGAAACGAGGAAGCGTTTCCAATTTGCGAGTTGTATTTTCTCTCTTTTTATTTTTTCTTCGCGATCGAAGCAGTGCCCATCGTGGGTGAGCAGCGCGAGAGGCGATCTCGTCTATGCTACACGCGGGAATAAGAGCGAGCTAATGTATGGAAGCGATGAGGAGAGAAAGAGAATAATAAGAGTTTAAAAAGAAAAAAAAATAATAAAAAAAGATAAAAGTGGATGAGAAGGATGGTCGGAGAGAGCGAGAGCGGTGGAAGGAGTTTCGGGCCCCCGGGGCCCCCGTGGGCCCTCCGTCATAAACAATAGGAGCGAGTAATTGATTCTCTAATAACTTGACGCGCATGCACGTGAGCCCGCTCGCGCGTTTTCTGCCCGTTAAAATAACGTTCGAGCTCGTGTGCCGAGGCCGCACACTCGGAAATTTTCTGGCGTCCTCGCGCGGTGTGAGCCCCGCTTGCTACGTGTAGAGGCGTAATATAATGTATTGCCTCTCTGATGATGCTGGTTTGTTTCCCCCCGAGCTCGCAGAACATTGCACGGCCCGAGAATCTTCTCCGGATGCGACCAGAGAGAGAGAGAGAGAGAGAGAGAGCGCCTTACGAGACGGGATTTAAGACCTCCTTGCTTCTCGCGAACCCTCTTTTTCTTCCTCTCCACCTTCTTCGCGCCACGCTCGTTGATCGCATTATAGAGGATGCACCGGGAACGCCGCTATAATGTATCGCGTTGAATCCTCTCCTCTAGATCTGTACTCCTCATCGCCATCTCTCTCTCTCTCTTACTCCGGGATGCAAATTTTAATGCTCCTATCGTCGCGCGTTTCCAACGCATATCCGATCTTATTCCGACACTTTTTTGTATCACATTTTCCATGCTGATTCTAATATTATTATTATAAAAACTGTGTATATATGAGAATGAAATATAAAACGGGATAGTACATCGGTATGATAGTAAATAATAATAATAATTTGGACATAACCAAAAATAGAATTTAAGTAGGTATTAGCGATACTTACTTGTCAAATGAGATACTATTTGGCTTATATTTAAATGAGGCGTTAATAAATAACTTTTAAGATTGAATAAATCGTATTTTACCAAATATATTAATTTTGAAATGTAAAATATTGATGTAATACAGATAGTTAAAAGACTCTGATTCACTCACGTATAAGTGTCATATCTGATATTATCATTAAATAATTCAATGAAAAGTTCGATGACCATATATTTTTATGGTTAATAATTCATCATTATATGCTAATGAACACGTGAAATATTTTAGATTGTTTGAAAGTTCACTCTAAATATATATTTTTTTTCAATAAAAATACAATTTTCTCAATGTTTCTCATAAGACTCTGGCTTATGTCGAGCATACTTTGTCGAGATAATTTTCGCTTATTTTATCGGTAATACTACTTGAAATTTAGCCATCGAAAAACTGGATTAATATACTCTATATCGTAAAAAAAAATTTCAATGGTTTATTTTCGAACTTTCGTTAATACCTCCGTACAATTTTATTGGCAATCGTTTTGAACGTTAAATTATCAAAAAATTTGGACCCTGCTTTTGTGTCAAAACGTTCCTCGTTTTTGTGTCTTGATAATAGCACTTTTTTTTCGTTCAGACTATCGAGTAGCAAAAATGTTGGCTACACGTTTTGAAATTACTGTCTATAACAAGTGAACATTGTTGCTCCAAGTTTATAAACAAAAAATTCATAAAAACCTTAAAAAAGAACAGAAATGTAAGAATTTTTCATAACAAGGAGCGATATTAACTCATCACAGTACCCTTAATTATTGTATTTCGTAATGCTTGAACTATTCAATTTCAAATTCTTTAATATTTCATATATAATATTTAAAGTGATAATATATGTACAGCATCCTCACTGTACATGAATTTTTTAATTATATAAACGAAAGTTATGAAAATCCATCAATTTAACCACTCATTCAACATGAGAAAACTAGTTTCATTTGATCATTTTGAAAATGCCTTCATTTTTACATTAAAATATTAGATCAAATAAAAAAATGTTTGTATCAAAAAACAAAAATGAACAGTGAAATGAAAAAAAAAATAGCAAAAACGATAGTTACATTGAGGGAGGAAATCATTTGGAAACGAAGGGGTTGGCAAAAAAGGTGAAAATAAGCGTTGGGGTACATTTTAGATGGAGCGTCCCATACAAATGTGAAGTAATGATACAGCGGGCGCACGTTATATTTTCGCACTTGACCGCGGGTAAGTCTCTCGGGTTTTTCGCTTCTCATGCTTTTCCTCGGTTAATAGTGTATAGGTTATTGGCGTAACGTACTTGGTGCGCACACGAGCTCGTCCACCGCCCCCTTGGCTTTCTCATACTCGCGATGAGGCCTGTTTGCCCCGGTGAAACGCGCGAACGTGACTAAAGACGGGACTAAAGAGCTCTCTAGTTATGATAATCGCTCGAGAGTGAGTGTGCTGTTGAGAGAAAAGAACGACGGGCGATGAGGGCCTCTTGCGAGCGCTTCAGGAGGATTCTTTAAATCTGGGAAGCCAATAACGTCCCTAAACACGGTAATCAAGCCTTATCGTTCTCTCCCTCTCTCTCTTTCTCTCGCCAATTTTTTATATTATATAATAAGTTGACAGGTACGTGTCGGTTCGAGAGTTTGCATCGTGACTCCGGGGATTTATGCCACTTTTTTTTTCCCCCCTCGCAATATAATAATACGTATTTTCGCATCAGGAATTTTATCGTGTGATTAAAAAGCAGAGGATACATGTAATAGATATTAGAAGGAAAAAAAATGTTTAAAGATACGCTAATTTTAGCATATTTTTGATCGTTGATTCTCAAATTATTCGACGTACTACGTAGTGTATGAAAAAAAAAAATACAAAGTTGCGAATCGATGCCAGTAAATATCGCGAAAGTTACTACCGATCTGAGCCGTGTGAAAACATTTATAGACGCGTTTACATATTCATATATCTTCGGGAGTATAAATAGTTTGTATATATATACAATATATGCGGAGGAACAACGCGAGTTTCACGAGGAGGCAAGGGAGAGAGAAACGACGGGAGAGGGAACAAGATCGAGCAACGAGATCTCACGGAATTGTGGTGGTATCCTCCATGCCGATAAATCCCTTTTCCGCCGGACAAATAACGACAAGCCTCATTACTATAAACACGCCTTGGCACACACGGGCCTGCGTGTGGCATCGACATTTTTTTTCCTCTCCCGTGCCACCCGCCGCACACCGCTCGTCTCGTATTTTTTCCTTCTCTCTTATTTCTCTCTCTCTCTCTCTTCTTCTTTCCTTATATCCTTTTTTCTCATTGGACATTTCTCCTTTCGTTATTCGTGTTTTGCACCTCCCCCGCATCTTTACCCATCGCCACGCAACGTTTCTCCTCCAATCTATTTTTTCCCCATTCGCATTCCGTTTTTTTTTCTTTCTTTCAAAAAGGAAAAAAAAAACATGTCGAACCGGGATCACCGCCACGTGAGGACAAAAAATATGCATGTCGATTACCAATTCGATGTTGAGGGCACAAAAAATGGATGAAGGTTTTCCATGAATATGATTATTGAAGTTTTACTGAAATTTATAACAGTCTATGCTATTCTATAGGAAAGAAAAATAATGCTCTCTTCGGAAAAATATGCGAAGCCTTGTTTCATGATTCTGACTGATCAATTTTATTTCACCTGAAATATTTAGCATATTATACGATACGATTTTTGAAGTATGCACAGTCTCAATCGATAAATATTTGACGCGTATAAAATACATTTGTAGCAAAATTCAATTCCAAAAAGTTGTGTGTATCACTTACGTCAATGGAAAAAAAATGGAGAAATAAAAAGAATGAATCAAGAATTTTATTCAAGAAATGAATACAATTAATAAAAACTGAATATGGTTATTTGGACTTTATGAAAAAGAATGTAAATAATCATTATAATTTAAAAGAAATTGACTAAAAATTTGCATAGTATTGAGTAAAAAAGGAATTTTGCGTGTGCCACACGGTATTTCATGATGGTAAAATCCAACTATTGAATTGACACATTAAGAAATGATTATATGACGTTAATAGAATTATTTTTTAAATACGAAATAACATAATTTTTTTTATTCAGTAATTCAATTGACTCCAAAGAACTGACCGAGGAACAACGTTAACGTAAATGTAAATTCGTGAGTGTTGTATTTGCGGGTGAGTGAATAAAGGATAAGACGAGAATAAAAAGTGACGGTGGCGAACGGGAGAAGCCTTAAATCGATTTCTCGAAGCCCTGTTCCTCGTTACGCTCGATCGATACATCAATTAATTTCGGAACAAGGCGCACCTGGTTGTCTCTATCGTCGTTTAATTTCACCCTATCTCTAGCCAGCCTCGACCCGGTCTCTGCTCCACTCCTCGCTTGCTCGCTCATCGGCGTAACACGACATGGCAGCAGGCAAGAGGGATCCGATATCGGAAACGTACCTCGTAACTTTTAATTATCGAGAACCATCTTTCCCTTTCTCTCACGCCCTTCAAATTTTGCCTATACGCTTACAAGTGCACAAATTCAATTATATTCCATCGATAAAGGGTCGAACCTTTATTTTTATGCTTCCAATTTAGGTACTAGCATTTAATTATTACTGTTTATAAAGATAATTTTTTCATTTGCATGAATTTTCCCTGTATGTAGCATCTCACACAGCTTTACCATATAATAATCAAGATACATATAAGAGCAAATCCACCTCAATTTAATAACGATTTGACGATGACCCCTTTCGATTTTTTAAAAATATGTTAATTATAGATGCAAAATAAAGTATCCATGCTAATTTTTAGCCATCTATCTTAATACGTACCGAAATTTAGTACAATTCTTAAAAACTTCTACAATAATGAAGATATCGTAACTTAATAGGGGGTAATTTTTTTTATTTTTTAATCTATTTTTAGGGAAAAAAATTAAAAATGAAAAAAGAAATTGTAGTGTCTTTTTGACAGTTTTGAGCTCAAAAATTTGATTTTCTTTCAATGGGAACCCTTCGATTTTTCTTTAAATTCATAACATTCTACGTAAATAAAACAAAATATTTATTTGTTCAGTAGCTGTCAAAAAATAAAAATAAAAATAAATGTACGTTTGGATCCAGGAACAATATTTTTTTCAGTGTACGTAATAGTTGCGAATTTAATTTATTCGAGCGAAAGAGAAGCAGAAAATAATAATATTGTTGAAAATGTTTCTAATGATGACAAAATAGTTTATTTCGCATGTGGTGCAACATTATTATATCGGTTGAGCAGAAAAACATGAAGACGAGATAAAATCTATGAAAGTTTAAATAGAATTATTTCATGGCGATATATTGTCGAGAATCCATCCGACGTATTTGGATACTCTCGTGTAAACTGCCGGTACGGTGGTTTGACCGCAGTGTTTAGCGCCGAAAGATACGATCCCGATTATAAAGTACTTCGGGGTGGATTGGCCCGTTTCGTCCTGATCGACCTTCATAAGGGCTCCCCCGCTGTCACCGGCGCACGAATCGTAGCCAATCTGACCGCCCACGCAAATCTGTTCCGGTCCAATTTCCGCGTGCAGCTGGAAAGCTTTCGCGCACCTCTCGGTCGGCACTATCGGCAATTTTATCGTTTGAAGAATGGTGCTCGCTTTTGGTTCATCTGCTCAGGGAAACGAAATTTAGACGAAAAATTCAGCATTTAATACACTAATTTCAAATGATTTTTTATTTGACTCACTTATGTCGTAAATTCCCCAGCCCGCTACTTCCGCCGTCTCATTCAAGTAATTCTTCTCCAGAAGACTTCCGCTCGGCAGACATATGGGTTTAACCCAAACTAAATTTTGAAATGAAAATTAATTTTTTTTTAATTTATAAAGATGAATTGATGAAATAATTGTTAAAAATTATACTTAACTCACCGGTGAAATTTATAGGTCGATCGAGTCTTATGATCGCGATGTCATTTTTGAATTTCGGATCGTTATACTTTCGATGTACGATTATTTGGGCGGGAGTAAAATCTTGAACCGGGTCCGCGCAAACTTTTCCATCGCAGTCTGGATTCGTTTGCGTAAAGTGCTCGCCAAGTCTCACTTCGATGACTTTGCAACTGCGAAATCGTTTCATTTATTTGTATTATTTACTTATTTATTTATTGTTTTAAAATAAATATATTATTATATATTATTGCTTAAAAAGAAAGCAGAAAATTCGAATATCGAATTTCTCCGACAAAAAGTGTTTCACATTTTCAGAGAATTAAAAATTGCAATTACTTTTCGGGAAGATTGGAGACGCAGTGGGCCGCGGTAATGACGTACATCACGTTAACGAGCGTACCACCGCACCTGAACAATTTCCTCGTTTTCGGCGAGCTCGAGCTGGTATTCAAGTAACCAATTCTTGCTACCCAAGGATACGATCCTATTGTCGCGTTTTTGCCGCCTATTATTCGATCCGCTGCTGAACTTCCACATTTTTCGTGATCGATTAACATCCAGCTTGGATGTTCGCTGAAATTTCCTGCGATTCGCAAATTACCTCAAATTCAATTACGCCTTTTTCGAATGTTTAGAAATAATAACTTATCTGACTATTTTTATATCGAACCAGCAGGTTATAGTGGCTCGGGAACTTCGTGCCCTCGCGGTAATTAAAAAATTGATCCAAAATCCAGTTTTTTGGATTGTTTAATATGAATTCTGAGTGATTGCGATTTAAATAATTACCATTTTTGTTATCTACGGGAAATTTCCGATCAAATAGGCTCTTAAAATCGAATTTTAAAAATTTCAAAAAATTTAGTCAGTCACACTGGGTCTCGGGGACCCATGAAAATTTCAATTAACGATATCTTTTGCAAAACGAAGCGAATGGCGCAAGAATCACGTCAATTCATCAATTTTTTAAAAAGTTATTAGCTCTTGAAGATTTTTGAAAAAATGGAAAGGGGTATATACCTTCAAAAATTCGCAAAAATTTTTGAATTTTTTTTTCTCGATTTTAAGAGTCTATTCGATCGGAAATTTCCTGTAGATATCGAAAATACCACTTATTCGGGGCTAAATTCAAGAATTTATATTGAAAACTTAAAAAAACGACCAAAAAATCAATTTTTTAACTTGTTCAGTATGAATTTGTGGATTTCCTTTCTCTTGAAAAAATCAACTTCATTAAAGGTGATCTTTAAAGATTTTTCCAAAATAAAGAGAATGGCGCTAGAATTATGTTAATATATCAATTATTAAAAAAGTTATCACGTCTTGAAAATAGTCATTTGTCAAATATTTTCAAATTGTTCTGTTTTCGAGTTTTGTGGACACAAACATACGGAAGCTAAATTTTTATAAATAAAATTTATCGTACCAAACAGGTTTTTTGATATATAGTATTCGCTTTTAAAACGCATTTGTTGGAATATTTTTTAAACAAATGTTTACTGTTGATGAAAAAATTTTTTATTTTTTTCGACTTCGATCGAGTACAGTGTCTTTAAATTCGAGAAAGAAGGCTTACCCGCGTACGCAGAAACGACGTAGGTGCACCACACCACAAGGACACTCAAAAAATAATAGTTTAACATATTCATTGAGAAATGCATGTGCAGTCACTATTTTCTTGCAAGATACGACCTGGAATATCGAAATTGGTACAGTTTGCTCCAAAGCATACTCAGACTGCAGATTTTTTCTCCGTAGCAAATGAACAATGCTCCAGAGACTTTCCTGACCGCTATAATTCTTTCTTTCTTTTTTCGACGCTACGCTCGTTTATTTTGATAAGGTGAGCTCGTTAAATCAGCGCTGATAAAGAAGCTGTGTATTTCGTACTCGAAAATATTTACAACAAAAAGAAGCAAGTTCATGTTCATGTTACCGTTAAATATTTATTTAGTTACAATTATTTATTACATTACGATTGATTATAATATTTTTGATAAAAATCATAAACGTTTATGTATTATAATATTTTTTACTGTGCTAGTTAATGCTACGAACAACATATTTTTATTTTTGTACTTTTATTGAATACATAATATAAATGAACGTACTCAAGCCGTCACCACTTTTGGTGAATTATTCTCAATAGTTTTCGAGTTTATCTGAGGTGCGTCAAGATTCGAGGATTCCGAAGTTTCGTCCGCACTCCTGTTGGAGCTTGAACGAGCGGAACGTGATTCGTCGCTGGAACCTCCAAAATCGGAAGTCTTTTGTTTTTTGCTTGGAGTCCCTTCCGAATCGTCGCTGTCTTCCGAACTGTCCAGCTCGTCTGAATCAAACTCGTCGTCCAGAATCGTCTTTTTGCCCACTTTTTTTGCAGCAAGTTTAGCCTTCCTTTCCTTTTCTTCCGCTTCTGCTGCTTCGGCGGCCACTTTGAAGCCTTCCTCCAGGGCATCGCTTACTTTGTCAGTCAGCGTGGAACGTTCCTCCTCGTACTTCTTGTCCTTGAATTCATGTTTGGGCATGGCGCATAATTTTTCCAGCTTCCTCTTCTTTCGCGCGACCTCCTCCTCTTCCCTGGACTCTTGTTTCTCTATCCAAGCTTTGAGCCTCTTCTCCTCGTTAATGTCTCTGAGACGACGACCGCTCAGGTCTCTGCATGCTTCGCGATTTGTTGTTTTCTCAATTTGTGCCCCAATTGCCCTCAGCATGGACCCGAAACCACCTTTTCCTCCAAAAACTCGAGGCAGGAGAGTCGCCTTTCCTTCAAGTACTCCGGTAAAGTCCTCCGCGATGAGGCGACCATTTTGTTCAATATAATACGTGCCTCTTTCAAGAGCCTGCTGACAATGTAAACATAAAATTTTCAGATACTTCTCGAATGCGTCGAGCGTGCTTAACCTATAAACATCAATTTTATACTTTAACCTTATAAAAAAGGTAAATAATTTTTCAAAAATCTTTTTTTAATATTATAAACATTTCAGGTGTACTTTTATTAAAATCTATAATTCGTCATATGATGCAATCTGTCAAAAAAAAAACACTTGTTTGACGTACCGTTTCTTCGAGTTGTTTGCAAACATTTTCATACTCGAGACCGTGTTCACTCCTTAGAATCGTCGACGGTCGTTTGCTACCTGTATAAACGATCAGTTCCAACATTTTTCCCCTCAAGATTTAATTTATCTTCGACAAAACAATTTCGACGGATCGTATTTTGCGATCAAAACAATCGAACGGACTGGAGACTGGCCTGTAAAAAGATAAATCTTACGTTGCTGCTAAATTCCGCCAGAGAGCAGCATGTAACGGTATGTACCCTCAACGACATCGGACAGATTTTTTACGCAACGAGTCTTCTCATCTAACCTAAGGCAAGTTCCACTTATCGCTCACAAAGCCTTCGTCCTGTCCTTATTACATTGATTTTGGGTCTTTGCGAACGTTTTGGACGATAAGTGGAACGCGCCCCTGACGTACGGTACACGCGCGATGCACACATACGAAGCGAATAGCGTATACAAGAGGCTCTGACAAAAACGAAACAGAAAACATCGAACGGAGAAAAGTAAGATGGCTGTCACGTAGCAGAGTGGTCGTGGTCAAGATTCGCGACATTTCACGCCAATTATTATTAGTTTGTTTGTTTTTTTAAATGATCGATAATCGGGCGCGCGCTCTATGAGAGTCTCTTCGAAGAGAGAACCGTTCGTCCATGGTCCTTCACTTGCACGGAAATAAAGTGGCTAGTTCTCGATGAGTAAATAGTTATAGTGTTTGCGAGACCGCCGGCGGCTCGCATTGAACCATGTTCAGCAAGAAACTTCACGTAGACGTCAAAAAATCGACGCTAAAAATTCAAGATGTCAAGAAGGACAGCGCGACTCGTTTCAAACATCTCAAAATCGTTCTAGGTACGTTCGAATCGCAACGATTGATCCTTCTCTCTCAAATTTTTTTAACCCTCCGTGCATTCCACAAATATATGTCAAACGTGTAAAAGCTATTTGCATATTTTCTACGTTCCCATCTTTCATCTATTTTCTTTAAAGGCGAGAGAGATATTCTCTACGATCGATGCAAGAGAAAACAGGCCCATCCGAATACAATGTACAGTTAACAATAATATTTTCTCACGAAGTAGGTGTCACTGTATACTGGAATTGTGACACATCTTGGGAAATGCCAATGTTGGAAATTTTTACCAAATTTGGTCCTGTGCGTGTGTACAACACAATGAACACGTTCAGTATTTTTCTGTTGGCCATTTATCTTTTCAATTTTTTCAATAATTAGCAACTCTCGAATTTGTGCAAAATAATGAAAAAAAAAAAAAATTATAAATTCTTTTTAATGCTGTAACTCGAAAATTAATTTGTGGCACTGAATATTCAGATTGATAAACTTATCATCAAAAGCCAGACATTTAAGTCATATTTGCGAGTGATTGACAAACAGAATACCAGATGTGTCCCTAATTGTGATAGCAACGGAGAGAGCGAGCTTGAATTTTAAGGGTGATTAAATGTTTTTTGTACAGACAACGTCGATATTGATGAGGCAAAAGGATTTTTTGAGGGAAATTTTAGCCATGTGTACTTTATCCTTTACGATTGCTTCGTCTCAGCGGAGGCGAATCTCCGTCAGCGAGGTATGCGACAGTTTTTCATATGATTAATAAAATCTATTAACAATTCACGAATGCTCTAAAGTTAATTGCCGCACTGAGTCACCTTTAACAAGTCAACGGGTGTATATTTCATTATCATAAACATACAATTTTTTTTATGCCACCTCCTTGATGACAGAACTTTCGTTTCACCTTGGTAAGTTATGAGTAAATGTAATGCAATTATTATCAAATCATTTTCATACTTTTTAATTTTTCTTTTTTCTTAATTTTTAAAAAAATATTCTTTCTTGAACAGTGCACAAAGCTCACAGGGAAGAACTGGAACAAGTGTTGCAACTCTTAGAGAAGGTATTGACATTGCTCCCTGAGCTTCTGAACAGAAGATGGCAGTGTCACAGTCTGGCAAGAATCCTGGACAAGCTTTTACATCCAGGAAATAGTTGGAAACTGAGGAAACAAGCTCTAAGGTAAACACTTTTGCTTACTTCATGCACAGATTTACATTTTGGCCAGAAAAATCAATAAAATAGAATCTTAAATTATTTTAGATATTTCATACTCTGGTATCAAGCCCTTGGGGACAATGCACCTGATCACATTCATCGAATGTTCGCCTCTCTGGTCCCTGGCTTTCCACCACCGCAGAACTCGCCTTATCGCTCGAACGATCGAAAATCAGACGGGCGTAAGGACCGATCCTCCAATCCTGGTCATGTCGAGGATAAAGAAAAGCGCGAGTTCTACGATACTCAGCTGGGTCAGAGTATTTTTCACGATGGTGGCAATTCGTCCCAGGGACCGATTACTCGGGCTGACGGACTTCCGATATTGCCAGTTCAGAGCGGTGAAAAGCCCCTTGACAACGAGACTCTCAGGTTTTTCGAAGCGTTGCTCGAATTCATGGTCACTCAAGTACGTCGTCGCATTTTTAATAAATTATACATAAATGCTCATAAATACTTCGGCTCCTTGAACGAGATGTTACAACGTTTTTTTTTATTCTTTCAGGTTGTCAAAGTTGAATGGCGCGACAAGCACACTCGTCAGCACAGATCTTTTCAATTTCTTCTAGAAAGATTCAAAGCAACATATCTTCGCTACGTTTGCCCCGAGTTCGACGACAACTTTTCCCTGTACAAGCCAAATTTGGAATTACCAACTATGCGACAGCCATCAAATCAGAATCAGAGCAATTACGTGTTGTGCAAGGTTGCTCTGATCAAATGGTTGGCCAGTTTTACACACGTGACAAGAAAGGATGGACCTTTCGCCGCACCGGTTCATCAAAAGTATATACATGTTTTCATTTATAAATAACAATATAAATTTGCTTTTTTTTAGCTGAACTTTGGAAAAGTTGTTACGTCCGATTTCACTGAAATTTGGCATAGATTTTCCATGCAATTTTTACTGCATTCAAATAGTTCAAGAGATACTAATTTTCAAAGTTTATCATTTTAAACAATGTGGTATATCTATATTGTACATCGCGCTCATGTTTATGTTCGACTCTTTCTGTTACTCATCAGGCCCAGTCAGTACTTCCACTATTCCAACTCAACCGAACAGTAGTTCCCTGGCAAGAGGGTTATAACGTAAACCATAAGAAAATTTAATTTTCAAGAAATATATGATTCAATTTCCAGCAAAATTTAACTTTCGCTAATAATTTTATTTTTTAATAAAAAATTGCGTATCGTAAAAGTAACCTATTGATTTACCAATATGTGATTATTTATGATTTTTGTCAAAATCGGACGTGACGAGTATGCGAGATAGTCAGTGGAGTAGCATGTAGATACGAGCGCATCATACGATATAAATATATAAGTTCATCTGTTTTTTTTGTAGTTTATTTTTTAATTAGTTTATTTTCTTTTAATTTAATTTTTTGTTCACAGTCCAATGCCCAGTGAAGAAAATAGTGAACAAGATATACGTCGAGTATCCGTTGGACAACAGAGCAACGCCAGTGGCGAACAAAATTCTCTATCGAGCGACAGTGCGAGCACGAATCATCATCAATTGCAACAACACGATCACAGCCTTCAATCGGATGATAGTGGCCAATCGGCGATAACTCTGGTACGCCAAGTTCTCTATGGAAGTCGTGACAACGTTAACTTCGTTCACGAGATCTACAGACAAGCATTCCTACTGGATCTGACACACGCGGGAGCAATACGAAAAGCTATAGCTGTCTACAAGGATTGGATACAGATGAATGTAATTTCGAGCGTTAAAATCCTCACGATATATCTATTTTACGTACGTAGATATCGATCTTATAAAGATGTACAAAACTTTTAGGAAATTCCGCCGTTTATGCTCGAACCGTTGGACGGGTACAAAGAACGACCCGAAAATGAGCTGGAACAGCGCAAGGACGAGAACGACAAGAGCCCGTCGGACAGTTACTATCGACAGACGCGACTTCGCAATGATTCCTATCTCGGGGCGATACACCGTGAGAACTTGTTCGTTCGAGCTGGACTCCAGAACGTCCTTCAGGTTTTCATAACTCAAGCTTCGAATGTATTCTTTCTCGAAAACCCCGGTGGCAATGCCTCAGCTACGCTTCTCGAAGAACAGACGGACAGTTGCAAGAGGGTTTTAAACGTCTATCGATATGTTGTCATGCACGCTCGATTGGAACCCGCTACTTGGGATCAATTGCTTCGGTAATTATTTCTGAGATCGTTATTGGATCGAGCTGCTGAAACACGATTATTCCTTCTTTTGTCAATCATATTCTTTTTTTCAGAGTTTTGTTGCAAATAACTTCGCTGGTACTAGGAGGCAAAGCTGCGAAGAGAAAGCACCACGAGACGATCGGTGGCAAACTCGCACCTGCTATTTTTCAAACTTTAATTGTCACTTGGATCAAGGCCAACTTAAATGTCGTCATTTTTACCCAACTCTGGGATCAGTTTCTTCAGGTTCTAACTTCTCTTACGCAGTGGGAAGAGCTCATACGCGAGTGGGCTGTAAGTTTCATGAAAACTTCAAGTGGTGAAAAAATATTTTGAAATAAGGTTATAAAATGGAAGTTTCGCGATTATATTGACAGAAAACTCTGGACACTCTCACGAGAGTTCTCGCCAGGCACGTGTATAATTTGGATCTGAATGATTTACCATTGGATCGGCTGAGCGAACAAAAATCAAAGAAACGACGAGGCGTCGGAAGTCGAGCCGCTTCCGCCGGAAGTGTACAATCTCCCAGACGAGGAAGCGTTGATCGTGAGACTACTGTGCCTGGCAAGGAAAATGTGCCGGGTAATTGGAACATTTTTATTAATCTTCCAATCGGCGAGTCGTAGATCTCGAATAATAATAATTTCAATATTACTGTCGAGCAGACCAGCCTCTCCGAGACGTGAGAAAAATTCGGCCATTGCCCCGTAGCGTGAGTGACAACAACATATATCACGGCAAATCAAGGGCAAAATACCACAGGAATCGAGGAAACGCAGCAAATTTCGGGATTCCCGGTAAGCACGCTTATACAAACGAGTCTTTTACTTTTTTTATTTTTATTTTGCAAACATTCTCTTCTTTTTCGAACTCGTTGTAGCGTCGTTGCAACTTATATTTAACTTTCGTCCGATTTTTTTTTCTCCTTTTTACCTACGTTCTTTTTTGGCTTCATTCTATCCTCAAACGTACAGTTGTCTAAAAATATCAGCGAGCTTTGGCGCCGTAGCATCTTCATCTCGACTCATATTTATTTGTAAACTGTGGCCCTTTGTTAGCTTATTTCTCGTTCGTTTAAAATTCTTATCGTCAACGCTACTAATTAAAGTGTCAGGCTCTAACAATTTCCCATCATATCCCCTCGTCGTGTTCAGTACTACCACTATCGATAGAACGAGACATGGCCAAACTTCTGTTGAACTCGACATCCGGCGCTCCTGCAACGAACGTTGAACCATCATTGGCTGGCAGACGCCGGGCCAAGTCTCTCGACAGTCTCGTTGTCGCTGACAGTGAGCCAACTACGCCGCGTTGCCCATCTCCGACTCCGAGCAGCGGTGTCGACAGCAACAAGGATAGTCCGATACAAATTGAAAATATTGACGGTAGCAGTATCGGTATGTACGAAATCAAATGAAACAAGCTTTTTGTGTTTTATCCGTTGAATGAACAACATTTTATAACAACAAACCAACATGTCAGCAATGTCCTTCTTTACCTGCTCTTGTATCCAGTAAGGCTGTTTCCTATTTGCGCTTTCTCACAAAAGCAGAAAATCATAGAAATATATATATATTTTTTGTCTTTGTCTGACCTACGGAGCATAAGATCTTAACGGTCGAGTTTTACGTAACGATTGATTTTTCTTTTACTTGCTTCAATTTTTCTATTACTTTGCGCGATATCTTCATCGACACTATTCGGGGAATATTACTATTAATCACCTTTTTTTTATATTTTTGAAACTTTTTGGAGTTTTCTTCTTCTTTTTTTTTTAAATTAATTTTCTCAACGCTTCAGAGTTTTAAGAATTTGAGTTTGTTACATTTTTTTATCTCGTGATGACTTTTGAAAAGTACAAATTCTAGGTAACTACTCAATATTGCAGTCTGCAGCCTGATTTTTCTTACAAAATTGAAATTGAAGAAGTTTTGCCGGATGAAAAATGTTGGTCTGGGCAAAATAAGGGGAAAAAATCGATCAGGGAATAATTTAATTTTTTTCGTAGATACGAACGACGCATCGGAGAGGAGATCTGTGATGGCGGGAGGTGGAGTTCGTGGGTGGCTACCAGACGTGGCCGTTGTTTTGTGGCGAAGAATGCTCTCTGCTCTCGGAGATGTAAACGACATTCAGGACCCAGTTCTGCATGGTCAAGTTATGGAGTATCTCGTTCAATTGACACAGACGCTCATTAAAATACGGCTGAATCAAGGCATTTCGGGTGACAATCAAGTAACGCCACCAGCCCCTGAGCTCATTCCACCTTTGACCGTTATCGCTCCTTGGTGTTTCAAGGTAATAAAATTTTATTCGATTTTATTTTATTATTTACACATTTGTAAAACTTGCGAATTTAATCAGTAAAGCTTTTTCTCCAGATTAAAATCTCGATTAAATTTTGTTTCAGGCGATACAACTTCCCGCCCGATATGAAATTGGACGATTGGCGGCTTATCGTTTGATTTGTTTATTGACGGTTCAGCCGCTGGACATCGGCTTGCCGAAAGCTCATTTGACTCTCTTTTATCGTGCGGTTCACGGTGGAATTGCGAGCAACGACACGAAGGTTCTCGAGGCTCTCGTTAAATACACCGGCCCGAGATTATTTAGCCTCAACCTGCCGGGTGCTAGTTTGCTCATATTGGATTACATTCATGCGGCTAATATCATACTGGCCGGTCAAGATCTTGATTCGCCAAGAACCGAGGCTGTTTCGATTCTTGGTTCGTTGCTAACGCTACCGGCTACCATGGCAAAATTGCCCGTTCTACAACCGACGAACGGTAACGACATCGCCACTGTGCCTTGTCCTGACGCGAAGGAGCACATTATCACGATTCTTTTGAGGAGTTGTAGACGCGAACCTTCCGGAATAGCTCGTTGCGTTGCCCTGTCGAGTATTGCAAATTTCGCTTATCGAGAATTGTCGCACAATACCAGACACTCGAGGATTCCCGAAGCCGTCTTTGTACTCCTACAAGCATTAAAAGTAAACGATAAACATTTTTACATTTGACAGATCGACGATCGAGGAGTCAATGTATCATTGTACAATGTGCCATTGTACTTTTTTTTAGGCAACTCAACAAGTAGTCGCTCAGGTTGCCTGCGACTGTCTGCTTTTAATCTGCGACAAGGCAAACGTTCTTCTTGAATCGTATCCGAAAGTCGCCAGTAAGATTATCCAGGTAATTTAATCCTGTTATTTAAATATAATAAATGTAAGAATTCCTAATAACGTAAATGATGTTTTGTTTTGTTAAGGTATTGTCCGAGACCCTCGACACAATGACGAATCGCGAAAAACGCAGTGCTCTGACGAAATCCATGCTCTTCTGTTTGGGTGAATGGGCCATGCACTTAGGACCGAGCATTCTGCTTGACACATTCCAGAATAAGCCTCTATTACTGATGATATTTACTGTAAATAAATCTAAAAAATTGACTACGCAAATATTAATACACGATTAATACACAACGTAAAAACGTTTTTACATTTGATTGCTGCAGGTTTTGGATAATATTGTTCACAATCGAGTGGAAAAAGCTTCGCTGAGCCATCTTCATAATCCTAATCAGCATCATCACGAAAATGACGATTTCGATCCTGACACGAGTGTCGATGACGTTACTGGGAAGGAAACTTCGAACAAGTCGCCACGTCGCGGAAATGTTCACTCGGTTCAGCTCGCGGCGAAAATGGTCATGATGCATTTAGTCAATCATCTTGGACATTTTCCCATGGGGATTGGCGCATCGAGATTGTCATCTCTCGTGGTCGAGCTCGATGACGTTCCCGGTATAAACGGGGACGAACTTTCCTCGGCGATATTCCAAGCACCAAACATACAATTATTGATGCTCTCCGACTCCATTATAATGTCACTCGTCGAGCTCGCAGCCTTGGATGCACCAGGAGGAGGAATCACCGCTGGTTTGACCACAGCTCCGTCGATGGTCAGAGTTTTGTTGCGTGATTTGGCTGGAAAAACATCTTGGGACAGTTGTATTCTGTACAGTCAACCGTCGTCTTCATCGTCCTCCGTTGCTGACGAAAATGAGGAAAAATCCTCATCCCGTTCCAACGAGACCGCCGATGATTCCCAGTTGAAAAAAATAATGGCGGACGACGAGCCCGAAGTTAACATCTGTACGAGACATACGATGCGAAATCGTGAACCCAATATATTACCAACATTTGCCAATGCTGCCAGTGACATGGATAATCTTGACGACGTAACTAAATGAAACTCAACAATTAATTAAAATTTGAAACATTGCACTGTTATTACAACCGAATTATTTTCTTTCAGCTCCTCCGTTATATCGGACATACGAGTCCAGAAGTCATTTCCAATCCGGAGATTCCCCTAAACAGTCCAGCTAGTCCGCCGCAGGGTAATTATTTTGAGAACGAGACGATCAATGCGATTCTGAATCAACGAAACGCCGCGCGTGACCGAGTCAAAAGTCTCAGCTCTGATCCGAGTGCTGGCGCGATGCCGGCGGTCCCTCCACCGTCCAAGCCACCACCAGCACCCTTCCACCACTGTCGACTGCTCTTCTCTCACTTGGGTTTGTCAGGATGGGAGCAACGACGGAGATTGCATTTACTGGCGAAGAATGAGAAACTTTTGCGCGAACTGCGCAATCTCGATGGTCAGCGTTCGAGAGAAACTCATAAAATGGCGGTTATTTATGTGAGCCATGGGCAAGAAGACAAAAATTCGATCCTCGGAAATGTGACGGGAAGCAAAGAGTACGAGAGCTTTGTCGCGAGATTAGCATGGGAAATAGAACTTGAGACTCACACCGGATTTCTGGGCGGCCTTGTGCCAGGAAAAGCCTCGGGACAAACGGCTCCTTACTACGCGACATCTTTCGTGGAAATTCTCTTTCACGTTGCTACAAGGATGCCTTCCGACAGTCCAGAAAGCTTATTGCAAAAGGTACACACTTTTCAGTCTACAATTATCCACATTTTCATAATTAACCATTCTTCAAATGATCATTTTTTTTCTATCCACAGACACGACATCTGGGTAACGACGAGATTCACATTGTCTGGTCCGAACACTGGCGCGATTACCGCCGTGACATAATACCTACGGAATTTTGCGATGTCCTCATAGTCATATATCCACTGCCGGATAAATTGTATAGGATTCAAATATCGCGAAAATCGGAAATACCATTCTTTGGGCCACTTTTCGATGAGTGCATTGTCGAGGACAACGTATTGCCGGGTCTCGTAAGGACAACCGCGCTCGCTGCGAGCAGAGCTAAAAGATCGACTCTCACTCTGTATCAGCACTAGTAAGTCGAAAATATAAATTACTTTATTTCAAAATAATTGTTCAAAAAGTGCTCAAAAAATGTATAACTTTATATTTATCTCAGTTACGAGGAGAGAGCCCGATCGATCGACACGGTCATACGAAATCACAAAGAGGCTACAACTTTTGAAGAGTTCGCCGCTAACGTTTATTCGCCCGTACAACCGCCCACTCCGTTCAGCGGTGCTTCGTCCGTTTCTGGTTAGTGCCTGGATAAAAGAATCATTCTCTTATTCGAACTCCGTTGCCTGCGTACAATTTTTTTTGAATACCTTCGTTCGTTCAGGATCTACGACGAGTGTGCAATCAACAGCATCTTCGAATCTCGCCGCGGCGTTAATAGATCCGCATCAGGGTCGCGCTGCTCTTCGCAATAATTCAGCATCGAGCGATAATCGCGCCAATAGAGGTAATTTCCAGTGTAAAGATCCTGAAGAATGTCCAAGGAGAAAAAGTGCGAAACAAATATATTTGCAGCTTCTGATGGGAGCAGAGTATGGTTCAGTAGCGACACGCAAGATAGTCCTGCACTTCACGGAATATCCCCGAGACCGTTGAAGAAGATGTCATTCAAGACTCACCCGAAGCACCGAAGCTCCGGGCAACAAGCAACACCGCCGGACAGCCCGAGATACAAGTAAATTATATTTCTTTCAACAACACGAGGTGAAAGAGAATGAGGCAGAGAAACGTTTCTGTTTTCCGTCCTTAGGTTTAATTTTTCTATTATTAATAATAATGATAAAATAATTTGTACATTTATTTTGTTCGAACTACATAACAATCAAAGTATTTTTACGTTACTCTCGCCGATAGTGGGTTGTCCGAGTGGAAAAAAAAAGAAAATAACATTCCAACTAAGTAGTGGTTCAGTTATAACGAGGAATTCGCCTGAATGCAAATCATGGCCAAAGCAGCATTATTTTTTCACTTATTTATAGCCGATTAGTATATATATAAAATATATATACATTATACATATATATATATATATTTAAAAAGATTAAAGTTGTATGTATATTGTACATGAGTCATTTAAAAAAGAAAAAGCTTATACGCAAGTAATCTGTTGTTCATTTGATACGTATACATATTTTTTACTGTAACCGTCCATTTAAAAAAACCATGACGTTCTTAGACTCGAGCGCCTTTTAATATTTTTTTATTTTCTAGCGAGAGAAACATATCAGTTCCTATCTACAATTGAATTTCATCGGAAGACACAATTTTTTTTAAAAAGATAAAGTTTTTGATTTAGTGTTTTAAAAACGTTGAAAGCTTGAATGAATTAAAAAATTGAATAGAATAAAATTCTTCGACTGGAAGAGAGAAAAGTCTTTTCTAACCTCCGTCAACTTCGACAACGATTTTACCAATAATGGCGTCCTTTCTCGTCTGTCGTCATATCGGTATTGACTTCAGCGCCGCTGTCAAATGTTCACATTTTCAAATCCGACGAATAAGCAGGACAATCAGGTAAATATAATATTCATTCGGATAAAAAATTTATCGAGTTTAATTTTTGGGTATCATTTTATAAATTAAAAATGTTCTATTTGTCAATACAAGTTTAATCACTAGTTCTGACGACAGTTTTAAAAATAGATTCCAAACATTTATCAATTGTTTTGTGACGATCGCTATCCATGATCATCAAGGTTTTTTGTTTAACAAAACAAAAAGAGCAGTTGTTGGAGACAGATATTTTTTAGTCCCAAGCACAATTTGTTACCTGTGAATGCAATTGTATTCGCCATATCGATTTCCTCGAGCTATATTTTGTGCATATACGTTTTGCGAAAATTTAGACACGCGCATAGCACATTCACTCGAAGGCTTGCACCAGAATTTCTACGTTAGTACAGTCGTCCAAGATCTATTCCGAATTTACGTCGTTTCCCGGAGTATCTCGTGGATAAAGTAACTACACGTGCGTATGATGAAACACCTCTTTTAAATTATTGCTGATAGACGATGCAACCCAACGTGAGTTAATTAGGATTTAAATATTGACAAAGTTTCGAGCACAATCCCACAAAATGTCAAATTCGATAACAGAATTATCAAAATAAAAATAAAATTATTACAACGTGAACAAACATTTACAGTGATTGAATGAAAAAAAAGATTCGATCAAACGAGAGTTCCAAACGTTTTGCTAGCTACTGCTTCGGTTTATAAATAAACACGGGTAGGTTAGTTCACTGGTTTGAATAAATATAAACTTTTTTCACCTCACACTTTTCGTGAAAATTTTCTCAGACTTCGCACAGTAAGGGAATTATACAAAGTGGCGTTGATTGCAATTAAATAGTGTTAAAAAAGTGTCGTGACAGTCTTTAAAAATAGAACACTATTGTGCAATTAATACAGAGCTCTTGCAACGAGCAACTCGTGCAGTACGAAATTGTCGCGGACGCAAGAAGCAATGCAGTCCATCAAATTGTCATCAGGTTATGATATGCCAATAGTTGGTCTTGGTACATGGCAGGTATGATTATGAGGAGTTGTCATCGTTCGTTCTTCTTTTTTCATTTATATTTTTGATATTTTCGTGACAGGCAAAACCGGAAGAGATCGAGGCTGCTGTTGGAACTGCACTTAAAAGCGGATATCGCCATATCGACACAGCTTTCAATTACAACAATGAGGAATCCATAGGGGCCAGTTTGAAAAAATGGTTCGAGAATGGTGGAAAGAGAGAAGAACTGTTCATAACGACAAAGGTTCGCGTTCTTTCATACTCAATGATTGTGCTGTCAATTGTAAAATAAAAAAAAATTGAAAATACCATTCAGTTATTTGTATTATAAAAGTATCAAATTAGATATTATTTTATATTTCTAGTTGCCCCATTTCGGTAACAGAGCATCGGACGTCGAGAAGTTTATAAAACTTTCCCTGCAGAAACTCGGGCTCGACTATTTGGACATGTACCTCATACACATGCCATTCGCGTTTATTCAGGATAAAGAAAGTTTTGCTCCAGCTACGAACGACGATGGCAACTACGTTTTGGATCTTGATACGGACCCAGTTGCTGTCTGGAAGGTCTGAAATAAAGAATGCAATTTTAAAGTTTCTTTGCTTCGAGAAGCAATTGTTTCTACGTGTCACGTAAATTTGAGTAATAATCGAGTATATATCGGTTTGTTACTTGAATTCAAAGGAAATGGAAAAACAAGTACGAAATGGGCTCACGCGATCTATAGGTCTAAGCAATTTCAACGAGGCTCAGATTGAAGAGGTGTGGAAAAATGCCGAGATCAAACCGAGCAATTTGCAGGTAGAGCATCGAAATAATTATTAACATTTCGAAATATATCTATAGTCCGTGTTGAAATTTATTTCCGAAGGTCGAGTTGCACGCGAGTCATCAACAAAAGGCACTTCGGGAATTTTGTCAAAAGCGCAACATCGTTGTCACCGCGTACAGTCCACTCGGTTCACCGGGAGCCAGGATACACTTTCAGGCGAAATACAATTACGCCAACGACAAATTTCCCGATCTTTTGGGACACCCAGTTGTACAAAAAATCTCCGAGAATCACAAGAAAACGACCGCACAAGTATTATTAAGACACTTGGTGCAGCAAGGAGTGATCGTGATTCCAAAGAGCTCGTCACCGGAGAGAGTGAAGGCTAACATGGATCTTTTCGACTTCACGCTGTCAGACGACGAGATCAAAAGTTTGGATTCGTTGGATCAAGGACGCGAAGGAAGAATATTTAACTTCCTGTTTTTCAAAGGGTATGCTGCCAAAAACGTTGAAATTTATCAAAGCATAGGGTTATAATTTATTTAATTTCGCCTGATCTCTGTTTTAGGATTGAGAAACATCCACAGTATCCGTTCAAGGATGAATTGACATAAAAATCAATCAAGAGGAATGCACCAAGGAATTAGAAGGGAAAAAACGCGAATACTTGTTAATTAATACTCTAACGTTATTAAAGAAAGCTTTTCAGTACTCTGTTACGCAAATAATAGATAATGATTATTGTCTGAAATAACATGCAGTTCTCTTGATTTTTTTTTCGTTAACATACCGTTAGAAAAGTCTGTACAGCATTTTTCGTTGGAGACGATGTTGAAGTTCACCCCGTCTAATCATTGTGTGTATGACTTTGTAGATAGCACGTTCCGGGTACTTTTGTTTCACAAAATCGTTGACGATGTTTTGCTCCGATACTTGAGAGCCGATCGCAAAACGTCTTTTCAACTGTTTTTCTATGCGTGCCAAAATTTCATGATCTTCCTCGGACGTGAAACCTTCGGCGCCTGAAAATGAATTTTTCGAGTATCACTCGGTTAAATTCAAATTTAAAGAATCGCAGTATAAATGCGGGGACTTTAACTCACCAGCCAGAGAACCCGTCATTGCCGCGTCCAGAGTAGACACTTGAAAGAGTCTGAGAGCTTCGTTTACGTAGGCATCAGTGGCAAAAGGCTCCAGTCTCATCTTGGCCAAAGCTTCGGATATTCTTATTATCGCTTCGAGCTGCCTCACAGTTATCGGTATGGACAAACGTTTTTCAGCGTCTTTTTCGTGCTCGAGAGTACCAGCTCGCATCATGACGTAACGATTCTTTAATTTTTCGCCGGCTTCTTTGCTCAATCTCGGTCCGCATCGCCTAGACGAGAAATAAATCAAAAATTGCAATGCAAAGTTGACGAATCGCTAATAATTTCAGCAAAGTGACAACTCACGTTCTACAATAGTGAATATATTTTTTGAAAATGTTCAATGGTAATTCTCCCTCATTGGATACTTCGGTGACTTGACCAGCGTTCATGTGAAGATTCATCACATGCTTTGCGAGCGTCATGTCCCGATTTTGTTCGTGCTCGTCCTTGACTATGAATATCATGTCAAATCGGGAAAGAATGGTTGGCATAAAATCAATATTTTCTTCGCCCTTTATATCGTCCCAGCGTCCGAAAACAGAATTCGCAGCTGCTAGAACGGAGCATCGTGTATTCAAGGTCGTCGTTATACCAGCTTTCGCGATCGATATGGTTTGCTGCTCCATTGCTTCGTGGATCGCGACGCGATCGTCTTCTTTCATTTTATCAAACTCATCGATGCACACGACCCCGCCGTCAGCGAGAACCATCGCGCCGCCTTCCATCACGAAATTTCTCTGAAATATTTAATTAAATGAGTGATCTCGATATCGTTAAAATACGTTAGAGCTTCCATTCAAATATAATGTCTCACAGTGACGGGATCCCGAGTAACGGATGCGGTGAGACCTGCGGCGGAACTTCCTTTTCCGGATGTGTAAATCCCCACGGGAGCGACGGTCTCGACGAATTTCAATAATTGCGATTTCGCCGTTCCAGGATCTCCGAGCATGAGAATATTGATGTCTCCTCTTCTGCACAAACCGTCAGGCATTCTTTTTCTCGATCCGCCGAATAGAAGGCAGGCGATAGCTTTTTTAATATCGAGAGCGCCGAAAATGCTGGGCGCTACGCTTCTTGCTAATCTCTCGTAAACATTTGGATCCGCCGCCAAACGCCGGAACAGATCTTCTTCTTCATTCGTGACCGAAGGTTGCGTGCCACTTCCGGTATTGTCACCGTCTACGGAAATTCCGACCACTCGAATGTAAGGCGCTCTGACACCTACGAGGGCTTTCTCGTTTCCCTGTCGCCTTCCTCCTCCCGCAACTTTCTTTATCGAATATATGCCCAATATGAGAACGCGATTTCCAGGCACGACGCGATCGCACAGGTAACGGTCGCAGTAGACTTGCATGTGCCTTGGCATTTCACCTTGTGGCGTGTGGTCAGGTAATTCTTGCAACTTCAGCACTTGGAAATCCACGCACGTGCATTTATCAGGCATTATGAAGAACGGATCCAGAGGACATTTTGGTCGACCTGCTTGCTCTCTGAAATTTTATAAACAATTGTTATCTAAATCAGCAAAACTTATTAAATTTTTATTAACTATTATAGGGACAAACTCACGTTGTGCATTTTCTGGGTAGAGCATACCCTTCGAGACCTGGTTTGATAGGAATATTAGTCTGTACGCTTCTGCAAGATCTACATTGAATAGAAATCTTCGTGGCCTTGGATCTAATGCCTGACGCTGAGACTACGATCCCAGGGATTTTTATCAATTGGGAAACAATGTCCGACTGAAAATTAATCATTTTTTAAATCTAATATTATAATTAATGGTTTTCAATTTCAATTTTGTACCTTCATTCCTCTCAAAGAACTTGGATTTCCATCGGACGATAATAAAATCTGTATATCTTGAACTTTTTCTTCACCTTCAGGCCGAGGAGACGTCAATTCATCTGCAACGTCTTTAGCAGCTTCCTCAAAAACCGGCAAGTACTCTGTTGGCTGTTTGTATATTTTTTCAGCGAGAGACTCGTCGAAGGCTGCCAGGTCTTCCAGATTAAATTCAACCCAGTATTGTCCAAGATTATAATTACGTTTGAGTGCATCTCTGCATGGCATGATACATATTTAAAGATTAATATATAAACCGAAATAATAATTAAATAATCGACTGAATGCTCTTTACCTGTATTTGTAGTTGAAATTTCCTTCATGAAACTGCCTGATGAATTCTTTGAACTTTTTCTTCGATGCCTGCAAGTTTACCTGATTCTCGCGAATTTCATCAACAGCAAAGTTATCAGAAAAAAATATGCCTGGGTCGTCAAAACCTTCCATGATGTTTTCGATAAATATTCAAAAATCTAATACTGTTTATTCGTAAATTTTTGTATGATAGAAAATTTACGCCTTTCAACGAAGCACAAGTTTTTGTTCGCACACACGCCACAAGTGGGTAAATGGCGGGAAAACCGCCGCTAGAGAAAATTTCTAGATATTTTTGTGGTGTGAAACTTTGTAACTAGAATAACTGTCTTATCGTCAGATGGTTAGGAGAATAACCGGAAATGTCGTCAACAGCAGCGAAAAATAGTTTTTGTCGCAGTTTCCGGTACAGTACAGAATTTTTTTTTTTCTATAACACGAAATACTACGTTAATTTTTTTTATCTTATATGGTACGCAGTTGCGTGGAATAACCTGTTCACCCCAAATTTTCCCAAACTTATGATGTTTATAAATATGAGAATTTGACAGTTTTGTCCGTTCCGTATTGACAATATTTGACGTTTTCATAACATGTAGATGAGAAAGATTCAATCATCAGAGACTGTTGATGATGAAACTCACAAATATTATACCAATCTAACATAAATATTTATTGCAAAGAAAAAAGTAAAATAGTACGTGTTATCAGTTCGTCTAAAAAATGACAACTGGTCAAAGTGGGCACGATCATTCCTTCACTATAAGACAAGAGATACAACGTTTTGAGAGTGTTCATCCGTCAATATACGCTATTTACGATCTCATAGATCTCATCTCGGATACACAAATAGCCAAACAAATTCGCGAGCATGTCGTCGCCATTGAAGGTACGAATTCATTTTTGCATAACAGCTGTTTTTTAATCTTATATTATTTTTTTACTTCAAAAACTGGTTTTTTTTTCAACAAATTTGGTTTTTTTAGACTCATTTGTCAATAGTCATGAATGGACACTTGCAAGACATGTTCCGGAATTACATCTTGGCATTATTGGCTCCTGCGATTCAGGAAAATCCGCTCTAGTGCACAGATATTTGACAGGATCGTTCATGCATGAGGAATCACCGGAAGGAGGACGTTTCAAGAAGGAAGTTTTTATTAATGAACAAAGTTATTTATTGCTCATCAGAGACGAGGGTGGAGTGCCAGAATCACAGGTTTCTATCTCACAGCTGTAACAGTTTTTTATCCATATGTCACTGAATTTTTCTGATTGCTAACTTGATGATTTTTGTTTTTTAGTTTTCTTCGTGGATAGATGCTGTACTGCTAGTGTTTAGCTTGGAGAGTGAAGAGAGCTTTTCAGTAGTATGCAGTTACTATAATAAAATGTGTTCTTTTCGAAATATGTCCGACGTACCAAAAATTTTAGTGGGAGTACAAGGTTGGTATTGTGTACTCGAAATTCTCATTTTTGATTGATCAATACACCATTTTTCTAATTTTTTTGTTTTTATTTCATCATTTGCTTATTTTCAGATGCGATTAATGACACTAATCCAAGAGTCATCAAGGATATTCGACCCAGGAAGTTGGCTTGTGACTTGAGATGTCCCTACTATGAGACTTGTGCCATTTATGGCTTAAATGTGGAAAGAGTCTTTCAGGATGGTAAAGAATACCTGAAAAATACCATCATAAATTTTAATTGTACCAGCAGAATCGTTTATTAAAATTTTTTTATTTCAGTGTGTCAAAAAATTATTCAAAAAGTATCGACGAAGCATACACGATGTAATGGACAAAATACGGGAGATAACGAAACGAAATACTCTATACCTGTGATTTCAAAAAATTTACTGCCACCAACCAAAGATACGGAAATGGGCAGTCCTTCGAAAGTAAATGTAAAAAAATGGGAATAATTTTGTGCATGCATTCTTGAAATATGCATGTCCACGTGATGTTCTAAATCATTGATTTTTAATATCCAGATAACCGAGAAGGCTGAAGAATTTCTTCGACCAATACAAGATAATCTTACACAATGCGAATCAGCATTATCGAACGATAGTTTCCAGTATATACAAAATCAACACAGTGAACTTCGTTCCTCAATTTTAACCCCAACGACAATCAGGTACGATTATTTCTACCTTTTTATTCATTTATTAAAATAAAAAGAAGTATGTTCACCAATGAATTCCTTGATATTTAGGAAGTTTCGAAGAAAATCGAATATATTTACACCATCGAAAAAAGAAAAGTACAACATGGGAGAAATGGGAGTAGGCAGAGAAATTCCAGCTAAGCAAGGCTACTTATTTAAACGGAGTAGCAAATCATTGAAGGAACGAAAGAAAAAATACGTTACCCTCTTAGAAGATGGCAGATTGACTTATCACTCTAGTTTACATGACTATATGAATGATACGAATGGCAAGGAGATATTGCTTCAATATGTGACTGTGAAAGTACCTGGAAAAACTCCAAAAGGCTCAAAATCGACACCAACTCAAGGTACAATATCCGCAATACATGAGAAAGCACAAATTTTTTAATAAAAAAGCATGTTTTTTTTCAGACGACAGCTTCGAGTTTTCGATTATATCTTTAGAAAACAAAACTTGGAATTTTGAGGCCAGCAATGCTGAGGATCGCGATAGTTGGATCACCGCGATTGAACAACAAATATTATCAAGTCTGCAGAACAGCGACGGTGATAAGAAAAATGAGACAGAGGCTTTCAAAATGCATTGTATAAGGAACAAGGTTTCCGGAAATGATGCGTGCGCTGATTGTGGAGCTCCCAGTAAGTTCGTCTAATTTCATTTTTCTTCTTACTGATTTGACCTTAAAAAAATTAATATTAATTGTACATTTTTTTCAGATCCAGATTGGGCAAGTCTCAATCTTGGTATTCTTGTTTGCATCGAGTGCTCTGGTATCCATAGAAATTTGGGATCTCATATATCGAAAGTTCGGTCATTGGATTTGGACGATTGGTCGTAAGTCCTGATTCACTCTCGTATATTTAATTCATAAAATAAAAAACTTTAGCTAAAACGAATTACACGTTGTGCAGTGCGGGCCAACTGAGTGTGATGCTAGCACTTGGCAATGACATTGCGAATGGGGTCTGGGAATACTGCCTAAATGGAAAGCCAAAGCCGAATTCCGAATCGTCGAGAGAAGAAAAAGAACAGTGGATAAGATGGAAGTACGAAGAAAAACTGTTTCTACCACCAACGAATCCAAATATATCCCTCGGAAAATTACTTATAGATTCTGTGTGCCGGTAAATGGATCTTTAAGATTATTTTTACTGTACAAATGCATTGCGTAAAAAATCGAAAAATATTTACAAAAGGATTTAAATAGTAAATGAAAAAATTCTTTTTGCTTTCAGCGGCGATATGCGAGCATTTACACTATGTTTAGCACGATGCAGTTACGAGGATGTCAATATATCTGTCAGTGCTGACGATCTTCGTACACCGTTACATCTTGCTTGTGCGACTGGAAATCTGGCAATGGCTCAACTGTTAATTTGGGTATTTAATAGATAAACTGGGAATATATTAAAATATAAAAAATGCGTATTTCGATCAAATTGACAATTTGTATGTTTTAGCATAAAGCCAATCCGCAAAATCTCGATCACGAAGGAAGAACCTGCATGTCTTACGTTAGAGCTCTCGAGAGAACTCTCGACAATACATCCGACTCCATGGAGATGCAGAAACTGCTGGAAGTCTTGGAACAAGCCAGCATATCCAGCATTGAAGAATCGTAAGCAGAACAGTATTAATCTCATTTGGGCGTTTAAACGAAAAAAAAACACCCCTAAATCTACAAGTCCAAATTTTTCGGCTAACTATTGTAAATTAGTTTGCAAATAATACAATTTTTGATCGTTTCGGGACAGAAATACTAACCACGTGAACAATGCAATTGGATACTATCAATTTTAAACCATTTTTGGCAAACGAAACGTTCTTTATCCCGCCATGTACTTAGTGTGTGATCAACATATCGTCACACTTTTTTAAACACTGATATAGAAAAAGAAAAACACTGGAATGACAAATTTCGTAAGTGTTTTATATTTTATTTAGATGCTAGTAAAAAAAAACCTGCGTGAATTGATAGTTTATTCTTCGTGTATTTTCTAGAAGAATTTTTAATAACAGTATGTTTGGAGTATATTTGTCTGGAAACTAATTTAGTGTTTCGTCCCGACTATAATAAGTTAATTATTATCATATATATATATTACCGATATTTTTAGATTCAAGCTATCAATTTATTTAAAAACTGAAAGCCTTTGTCGGTCACTTTTATTGGATTTAGCAAAAATATTTGAAATTAATTAACGAATCGAGCACGTATATAAAGCAATATAAACTAGACACGGCCGAATTTTACGGCTGTTTGAAAAAAAGCAACAAATTTCGTATTTAGCACTGTTGTATTATGTGAAATTCATAAATTATAAAATATTTAGGTATTCGCTGCACCGAGTATTAATCGTATCAGTGGTGAATTTCAATATTATATGATTTAAGCGACCGGTAATTCGTGCCAATTCCTAAATATAAAAGAAATTTCAGCTTTTCAATATTTTTCGACAAAATACCCGAATATTAGATCTTATAATTTAAAATTGTTTTTTTTTACAAAATTTGGAAACTCATTAAATAATTCATTAGTTGCGGTATCTGACTAAATATTTGAAACTTGGTCGTCATGAATCGATAATTCGTCGTGATAGAAAAATAAAAATTAAATTCGCATGAATTTTTGCATGCTGTAGTTATGTATGTATACACATATAAATATATACAAAAGATTCATTTTACAATCATTCATGTTTAAGATTTTCGTAATACAAAGATATATTTAAAGACTCAAACATTTTATGCGGTTAATTTATTATCAAAGTCAACGTCGTATTTTAAATTAAAAAATCAAGGTTCTATTTTTTTGTTTAAAATGCAACACAAAAATGAATCACCCTAAAATATATACATATGTATGACGAAAGACGAACATTTTTAGTAATACGATCGAGTGTACGTTGTCAATGACTGAGAAGTACAAAACACTCTTATATGTAGTTATATTTATACATTACATGTATTCAATTATGCTTTTACAATTCTCATGTTAATAAAAATATATTATGTATATATATATATAGTATTCAAAACTACGTTGTCAGTTATTCAATATTTTAGAATAAGTAAAAAAAACCGTATTTTTAAAGTAAATTTTTTATTTAAAATTATTATTTTTAATTGTATGAAAGGCAATTTCTGGGTTACAGATAAATTATTTTTATGTTTCCTGATCGGAGATGACTTTGTACTCAGACGAAACGACCTTAGTTACGTAAAAACTTTCTTCTCCTTCAATCGGATCATCTGTAAAAAAAAGTTTTGTACAGATGCGAAAAAATTATGAAAAATGTTGAATACCAACCTGGGGTATAAACGTTCGGTGGGAAAATAGGTACAAGACTGTAGTGTGTTGTAGTGGAGAGGCTTTTAAACTTTTGATGCGAAGATAATGAAGCTCTCCACCACGATGGTGATCTGGAAAAGTCATCGCGTCATTAAAAAAAGTTGAAACAAGTTCTTGTTTCAATTGGCAATGAGAAATTTCTTACGTTTTGCCAATTACTTTGAGCATTGCTTTCGATCCTGGGGATTTGAGTGTATAAATCGTATTACCGATTAAATCAGTAAAGCATTTAATGGGAGATTTGCTGGATGTGTACTGCTTCATAGCGGAATCGAAAAGTGAACAGGAAATTTCCAATGAGCAGTTCAAATTATTTTGAACGAGAAGCAAAAATTCCAAACAGATATGAATTTGAGCCATCGTCATTAATCGTTTTCTAAAATTGTTTCCCATGTTAAAATTAACATTATCCTCGCTTTAAAAAATTTTACGTCACACAAATGTAAATCAAACCTGCAGTCATTCGTGTTGAACTTATCTGTGGGCACATTTGCCAATTTTTCTTGTATACTGTGAAAATTGACTAGATTTGCGCTGAGTAGCAAATATTTGTAATCTCGACTCATTTTTTCAATACCCATATCAATAACGAGCTCCAGAGCTAGACTTCCAGCTAGCTGAGGTACTCCAGTTTTTCGAGAAGTTAAATCGTGTATGAAATTGGCGAGTCGAGTCGGTTGCGCTTCGTTTATCTGAATACGAAATAATAAATAAGTAGAATTTCAAGTGCGTTGTAAATTCGTGATTTTTTAAGCTTGACATCACAATAAATAAGTTTGTTACCTCTGGTTTGTAAAGATTGTTGACGATATTTTCGAAAACTGTGTGCAAACACTCGGTCATTATAGTATAATCGCTCGAACTGACTATCAATTGCCACAATTTTTCGGTGAAATCTGTATTTTCTCGTGATGATAATTCTTTCAGATAATTATGTAAAGGAGCATTCTCGTCGAGACCTGCCTCGTCGCTAAAAAATCGCTTGGATATGGGATCATCGTGAACATCATTCGCGTAAAAATCATCATCACCATTTAGCAACAAATTCAATTTTTGCAACAAATATTCGGGTTCCTGAAAACAATTTCACGGTGTAATAATGAGTCATTGTTTAATCAATTCTGCTTAATGTTAATTTTTTTTAGTCACCTTAATATAAGGGGTGGAAAAATCTTTTGGGAAAATCAAAGGAAAAATGGAGTTTCTTGAACTCAAATTTTTCTCTTGATATGCTTCAAAAATTGTTAAATATTTATCAAGTAACAACAATTGATCCCACAAATCATTCAGCGGGCTACCTCTCCTGCCAGCTGCAATTTGAGCAATCTGTGGAATGTGTCAATCAACTTTTATCTGTTTATGATCAACATGAAATCAGTTGTATTTATTTTAATTCACAAAATATTTTTTACTCACAACATAACTGGATGTTGGGTTTGATGGTGGATGAAACGACAATGAGTCCCAGTGTAATTCTAGACTGAGGAATCCTTCAAAATTTTTTTGTTCTCTTTCAGACCAGTCTATCATGCACTGGTTAACGCCGCAAAATTCATAAGTACTCGATACTTCTATGTTGACCTTGAAAAATACAAAAACAATAAAATTAAGCAAATAATTAAATTAAAAAGAGATAAATAATCTTGCTGATTTTTTTTTACCTCGTGTTCCAGCGCTGAGGACATCATCAAATGTTCGTGCATTATTGAACTACAGTCATAAATTGTGGAAGATCCTATAATTCCTGTTATAACAGCTTTGTGGGTATGAAAGCATAAAGAATCTACATAAACGCCGAGTAAAACTGTTCTTTCTTCATCTGTACCATTGCAAAGAGAAAATAATGGCATTGACCATTTAGTACCAAGTTTGTCGATACATCGATTCAATAACGCGCTGAAAAAATTTTCATCTTAACTACAGCCGATTACATTTTTTAACAGCTATTACAAGGAACCATGTTTTCATTCAGTTATTTTTACCTTGCTTCAAGTTTTTCCAAAGGTAAATAATTTTCCTCGTCTTTCAACCAATTTCTTTTTTCTTCTGCAATTGTTATATCGAAGTTTTCATCTCCAAAAGAGTGTTTCAAGGGAGAACCGGTTACATCATGATCTAAAAACATTTTAACTTTTTCAGTGAACCGTGTTACTATTTGAAACCTCAATACTACAGTAGTGTCGAAAGTCACCTGTCGCTTCTAAATATTCATCTTTTATTTCAGGAAACTTATGGTGTTCTGCATTTACAGGTGAGGTTACCTGAAGCATGAAATTAGTCGTAATACAAATAAATCTGTTATTATAGAGGATAAAAAATAAAATATTCTATTATTGCTAACTTTCTTGCAGATGAGAATAGCACCATTGCTGCTCCATTTTGGAAAAAGTTTGCAAATGTAAGTTATATTGTTCTTGTTAACAAGAATCGCGGATTTGCCAATAACACCTTTTATTATCTCCAATTCGTATTTCACTCCTTGTTCCATTTTTTCCAATTTTTCTTAATACTGCATTCTTCTTTCTCGGATAATAATGTTTGAATCTGTCTCGTATGTATAAACAAACGAACTTTCGGTGTTCCAAAACTCACAAAGATTGATATTTTAAAAAATTTTGAAAGCTCGATCAGTGATTGGTCGTTAAGAGAGGTTCCACAGAAATAAAAACTGCGACGACCAATAAAAACTTTCCCATGTACATATATTACGTTGTAAACGGAGCTCAAGAAAACACGTTTGCCCAAGTGGCGGCAAAGTCGCAAACAATCGCTACAAAAGTTTATTTTGATACCGTGACGGCTTAAAAAAAGGACCTTAAAAAAATGTTATTTCCGATAAAACTACGAAATGCTATTCTGCTTCTCATTTCCTGGAGGTTAATATCTGTTTACGTAGTACAAACTTTTTTCGTTCCGGATGAATATTGGCAATCGTTGGAGGTTGCTCATCGTTTAGCTTTTGGCTACGGGTACCTGACGTGGGAATGGCGAACGAAAATTCGAAGTTACATCTACCCTTTTCTTATCTCAATACTGTATCGAGCGCTGGCATTTTTGGGTTTGGACTACACCGTTGTACTGACCAATTTGCCAAGGGTGTTTCAAGCCGCACTGAGTGGCTACGCCGACTACAAGTTTTACATGTGGACCAGAAGTCGATGGGCTCTGCTGTGCCTGTGCGCCAACTGGTTTTGGTACTACTGCGCTACAAGAACACTTGCTAATAGTCTGGAAACAGCCTTGACGACCGTAGCCCTTACAATTTTCCCATGGCCCGATGGACGACACGGAGGCTCTGGATTTTTGTGGATAGTTGGATTTCTCACAGCCGTCAGACCAACCGCAGCTATACTATGGGCACCATTGTGCATCTACCATATTTTTACAAATTTTAAATCAGTATTGGAAGTTGTTAAGACCTATGGGTCGATAGCGGTTATTACTCTTTCCTATTCCATTCTCATAGACTCTATTTGTTACGGAAGCTTCGTCATAACACCCTGGGAATTCTTCAGGGTTAATGTTTTGAACAGCACTGCAGATTTTTATGGTAGACATCACATTTTGTGGTACTTTACAGCTGGTTTGCCAGTTATACTTGGTTTACAGATTTTCATGCTCCCTCCTGCTGTTCTAGGAGTTCTTTATAATCCAAAATCCAATCGTCAACATGTTTTAATGGTCATAGTAATATTTTGGACTCTCGCCGTTTATTCAACATTGCCACACAAAGAATTTAGATTTATACTGCCGCTTTTGCCTCTGTTTATTTGCATTTTTAGCAAGAGTACAAATTTTCCATGTATGTTCAGGATTACAGAGTTTAGAAGAAAATTACTTTTAAGTGTATTTATCATTAGCAATCTGTTGCCCGGTCTTTACATTTCTCTGATCCACCAGAGAGGCTCCCTGGACGTTATGAGATTGCTGCAACAAGAATTTGATTCTCCAAACTCTTCCGCCAGAAGCCTCATGTTTTTAACACCTTGTCACGCTTCTCCTCTCTACAGCCACATTCATACAAACATATCAATAAGGTTTCTCACCTGTGAACCAAATTTAGAGAACTATCCTAATTATATAGATGAAGCTGATCTTTTCTTCAAAAATCCCTCAACTTGGCTAAACACAAACATTGATGATAAAAATGTTTCTAAACCTGATGTTTTAGTTTTGTTTGACAATCTTTCACATAGAATAATGCCATTTTTGAAACATTATCGTTTGTTAGCTAAAATTTTTCATACCCATTTTCCTCAGTCTAATTATTATGGCGAGTACATAGAAGTTTACAAACGTAAATAAATTTAGTTGAAAAATAAAGTGAAAATGATTCTGTGATTCGTCAGCTATTTTCCATAAACTGTAAGATAAAAATAATTGTATGATATATTTATGCAATATATTAATTCTTTTGTGAATTGAAGTGACCTTTAGACTATTCATCGTTTTTGTATACAAATTTATAAGACTGTTAATACATTATAACTTAAAAAGTAAAAAAAATTATTGTTGACATTTTTTATTTAGCTCCGTGTTTACAACCTATTCCCGTTATCAGTTCATTCGCGATTGGCGTTACTGTCAGTAAAGCACGTGACGTGTGGAGTTGAGATACATTGTAAATAGAAGCTTATGCAGATACGAAAACTTTTGCAGTAAACTTTTGGTCTATCGCAAAATAACTTTAGTGAAAATTTATAAAGTTTCATCTTGAATAATTTTTGCTCAGCTCGAACATAAACGTTTGTATGAAGAAAAAAAAGCAATAGTGAGTTAACCTCAATTTTTATAAACTCTTCTTTAAGATTGATATTTTTAATTAGTTATGAATTTGAAAGGAAATTAGAATAATTGTATTTAATTATGTTTCAGAGATGGAAAAAAGCATTGATGAGGTCTGTGAAGAGCTTGACAGTTTGACTCTTCGCTCGTTAGAACTAATGGAGGAAAAAGTCGTGGTGAACATTGAGCTTGAAAAATTGATGCGAGAGGGACATATTGACCTGGCAAAAGCTCGATATATCCGTGGTAAAGAATCCATAGGAAGACTCCAGATCCCTCAGGATGATCAAATGACTTCTCTTTTCAATCTGGAAACGAGCTCCACCGAAAAATGCGGCACAGAAATACCTATCTTTGACATAAGTTTAAAAAGCATTAATGGAGAAAAACTTTATGATCCGATAAAGTGGTTTGGTGTCTTGGTCCCTCAAAATTTGAGGAGTGCACAAAAACGGTTTCAAGAAACCCTCTATCTCGCTGTCAGAGCTGCTAACATTAATTCTGAATTGGCATGTATACCCAGAAAAATGGAGACATTGAGAGCACTGAAGGCAACATTAATCTAATGTATCACAAGTTAATTATCTTTGTGTAATCGATTATTTATAATAAAACTGTATTTTAACATAAATTGCGAATATTCTTTTGTATTTCGGCGCCATTTCGGATGAGACGAACTCGCCCTCTACAGAGATATTTCGTCCTCACGGAGTCCACTCCTATCATTTCTAGCCTCGATTCTCCGTGATCTGGCAGACGTCAAATTGGAGCAAAATAAATGAAATAAATAATAAATATCGTAATTATGGCGTATTTATTTCAATCTGATTACGTGCGTTATGTTTGCAGCTGTAACTCCTTAAAACCAATATCGAAAATATATTTTTGCCGTCACTGCCTAAAAATTCGATGCGGTTATTGCGTTTGTCGAGAGGTAATCATACAAATTTTTCTTATTATTAATTCATCAAAATTACAGCTTGCAAGTGCGAGGTATTATTCTTTTGTTGGTACTTTTAAACTTGCGGCATTCAACTGTTTATTCTTCTATTTTAAATGTTTGGTTGAGCCAAATTTCACTCCACTCTGTCACGTTTTTTTGAAGTAACTGTAAAAGATGTCATTCTCAAATTTTGACTGTTTTTCACTGTTTTCTGTAGATCGACACATACTACTGTTCCAATTGCTTGGAAAATATTCCATCTGGAGAAGTGCGCTTGAAAAAACATAGGTAAATTTGTTTTATAAGCTTTATATATATTATAATTTTCTTCGTGCTTATGCGTTACTTAGTTTGTTCGTTTTATTGTTTACAGATGTTCATACTGTTTCAATTGCCCTTGCTGTTTCCAAACTCTGTCCACGAGGGCTGGACCTGCTCCGATCCGCACGCAAGCTCCCAACTCTGGGGAAGATCTGAAATCACCCAAAAAGGTTTATTATTTATTCTGTGCTCTCTGCAGGTGGACTTCTCGTGATGCAGGAATTCCAGATCAGTATGTTGGTAAGCAACTTTTGTGTTTGACTTTTTTATTGCAACAATCACATTTTGGTATTTTGGCTATCATTGATCATTTATACTTTTTCAGCTACATGTGCTTGGCCAGAACCAGAAAATCCTTATGCAGACAGAATCAATACATTAATCGATTATCATAAGATTCTTGCCTCTAGGGAGAGGCAACAGAAAGAACGCAAAAAATTTCACCCTAAACGTTCTTACTTGCAATTTGTAAGTTTTGTGAAGAAGCAGATATTTCTTTTTGTTAAAAATTTTTTATGAAAAACGTCTGAGAAATACGTTTTTTAATAACTGACAGGAAAAGTTTGGACTTACTTCAGCTATGGCTAGAAAAAGAACAGGCAGGCCTGCCGCAGTTGAAGAAAAGTGGCAGGTTTCTGATGAGCCTGAGCCTTCTGTAGCTTCTGAGGAAGTTGAAGAGCTGCCAGAAGGAATATTCACGGAGCCTCTGGACATAACGAAAAGTAAATCAAATTTCAGACTGTTGTTATTTTTTGTTGAAAATATTGGAACATTTGATTTTTAACTCTCTTTGTAATTTGTGCACTTAGTCACGACGGTAGAGCAACGACTGAATCATCCGGAAATTCAGGCCGAGCGAATAAATGACTTGAGACCACAACGTAAGCAATTTCTCGTCAAGAGCTGTCATCGTTGTAGAACTTGCGAGCATAATGTTAGCAAGCCGGAATATTCTCCACAATCTATCAAATTCAAGATACAATTAGCAGCCTTGTAAGTCATCTTCGTATCTTTTCATATTTTTCACTTCAGTACCAATTGTGCTCAAATCATGTTCCTCTTAGTTATCATATACCGGAAGTACGTATCGTGACTTGCGAGCCGCTGCAAGTTGGAAAAACGAGTGAGCTGCTTCTCAAATTTTGCAATCCAACGCCGCATCAGACTCAGATAACGCTGTTCTCATTAACTACACCAACGACTCCAACAACGATCGGCGCGAGTGGTGAAGTGGAAGAACTTAAACGTGAAAATATGCAATTGGTGAGTAAGTTTTTATTACATTAACAAATTGAATAATTCTGAAAAAAAAATGAATCTTTTTAGGGTTGCGAATCACCGAACTTAATGCCTCTCGCCGTTCGTCAAGCTTCTGTCATGGAGGATCCGAGACCGCTAAAAATTAGGACCAGCGCTGAAATTCAGTTGCCGAGCAGCTCGGTGATACTTCCGGCGCGTGATGACACAGCGGAGTATGATGATACCGGAGATAATTACAATTTTCAAGACGATCCAAAACTGGTTGTTTGGAGAAAGGGCAACAAAGCTGTAATACGACTGTACGTGACGCCGCTTGAGTCGGAAGAAGGGAAACGCGATGAGCCGGTTATCGTCGGCTTCGTTATGCAGCACGGTTACGTGAATACGATCGCCACTCTCGAACACAAATCGCCTCAGAAACTCGACTTTAGGGTCAAGCTTTACTTAACGCTCGACAAAGTCGGTGGAGCAATTTGAAAACATTTATCTATATTTATTAACAATTTATACTCATTTTCTACACGCACCTGGCATTCATTTGTCGTTGCTGTTTCACGAACTTACACAACTCGTGATGGCTCAAAATTATCCAGTGTTTGAAAAAATCTAAGGATCGGCGATATGTTCCATCAGTCGGCGCGAAGTGAATGATTATTCTTGTGGACAACGAATGAGGATATTTGAGCCGATCATGTTTTCGAGATAACCGAGATATCTGCGCTACTATTATCACATTAATTCCCGCACAATATTGTACTAAACCAATGAATACTGTAACATAATTATTCATTTATTTTGCAAGGACACGCTGATAATAAAGATAATTTGAGACAAGTTATTTTGAATTTTTTTTTAAAGATTTATTTTTTTTGTATGGTAATAAACCGTTACACAGATGTAAATTAATAGCTTATAGCCTGCGTCCACGTCGGCCTCCCTTCCTGCGAGTCGAGTCCGACGGAATGGGTGTGACATCCTCAATGCGTCCGATTTTCATGCTTGAACGAGCCAAGGCCCGGAGTGCCGACTGGGCACCGGGTCCCGGAGTTTTCGTCTTGTTACCTCCTGTTGCTCTGAGCTTAATGTGAAGAGCTGTGATACCCAGTGATTTGCATTTTTCTGCAACATCCTGAAAACAGAAAAACGATTTAGCAAACAATTTTTTTCAGTTTCTTCTTAAAATTAAATGTTTCGCGTGTACTCTCTGTACACTGAGAAACTGTAGAGATTTTTATACAATTCCCCAAATTTAAAGAGCATTTTTTTTTCCACACACATGAACGCACTCTAAATTAGATATATTTTTATTCGAGTGCTGCCTGAGTGTGGTCAGGTAATGTATTTGTGAGTAATGTCTAGAATAAGAGTTGAATTGATGATTGAATAAAAAATTTACCTGAGCAGCCAACATAGCGGCGTAAGGAGAAGCTTCGTCACGATCAGCCTTGACTTTCATTCCACCAGTGACTCTGGCAATAGTTTCCCTAAACGGAATACAGTTTTATTATTTGTTATGCTTCAAGGCACAAACAGGTTGAAGAAGCGAGTTAACTGCGAAGCATGTACTTTTCAATTATAAACATTTTTTTACCTGCCAGACAAATCTGTAACGTGGACAAAAGTGTCATTGAAACTGGCAAAGATGTGGGCAACTCCGAAGACGATTTCACCCTCACGGACTTGGGGTCCCAGAGAAACCTGAACTTCCTCTTTCTGAACCTTTCCTCGTTTCGGTGCCATGGTTTTTTACTGCAAATATTTAAAAAAAAGGTTACTTTTTAATGTTGAAACACTGTTCAAAGACGAGTAAAAACGATTTGTCGTTTAAACGTTTTCTATAATGTTTGCGGCAGATTTGAAGGTTAGATTCTACTTGGTGACAGCCACCATTGAGATACACATGAATTCATGGCGATCTTCTCGCATCTTTATCCACAAACATCTCGACAATTAATAAATGTATCTCATATTTTCGAACGCTTCATCACTCGCACGTAACAGAGAAACAATGTAAAGATATTATTTTCATTCGAAATTTATCATTTCAATATAAAATACGACGAAATTGTACCTACTCGCACTCTGGTACGCGACCCGTTTGAAACAGGAAGTTGAAAAGAAAGGTGCTTCCTGTGCGGTATTTTCAAGCGAGTCGTAGAAACGTGAAAAAAACTGGGTTGTCTAAATCAAAAACGAACGGTCACTCTCTATGAAATATGAGCTTAAAATTTTCTTCTTCAATTGCAGTAATGAAAAATCGCAATATTTATTAACAATAATTGTTTAAATAATGGGCTGTACGGTAGCTCAATCTTCAGGCGAATTTACAAGTCTTCGTACGCTGCTGCTCTCTCGCAGCGATTTTCAAAAGCTTCGCTGAAGTTTGCGCAAGCGCGTCTTCCGCGATTGGTGCAAGGCGTCGCGGCGTAGGTGTCGTGGGTGTCGCTTCTACATCCGATATATTCGAAGGTCGGTTGCCCCTTCGCCGTCTCTTTTATTTTTTTTCAATGTTTCGTGGGGGGAGCGAGCGCGCGCGCGCTCCGCGAGCCGAGGAGGTGGGTTGTACGAAGGTGGCGCTACCTGACGAGCTCAGTCGATTATCGTTCTCGTATCGAGGTGCAGGGTAACCCAGTGGAGGTCCGCTCGCCATATTTGTTGTTGTCGCCGATGGGGTAGACTCTCGTAAAAAAAACTTTCGAGTGTTTCAGGAAGTTGAAAAAGCCCCCGGGGACGGAGGACGAACGCGTCGTTGCGTCCGTAACAAGAAGCGTCGAAAAACAACAGGGTCGAATCTCGCTCGTTGCTCTAGCCCCGCGACGCCCGCCGTAATTTTTTTTTTTCGCGCGACACACACACAAACGACGATATATGGAATATCGCGAAATAAAGGGCGAATAGATATAAATACGTAAAGTGGCGGGTTCACGGCTCAGCTGGCCCGTTTACGACGCGAGTGATTGTGCGTGTACGTGTGTGGTGTGAACGTTGTCCACGGTTAGCTTGTGTCACGGTGAACAAAAAGGATAACGTCTGTGGATAGTGTACTAAGTCCGTACAGTGAATCCTGCGTGAAAAAAAAGCTGGCTCGAACTACAAGTTCGAGCTGGAAGGTAAGTCAGAAAGATAGCTAGACGCGACGATAACTGAGAAAAACAAAAACAATGCAAAAGTAAAGAAACGGGATAAAATAGATGAAAAATAACATAACGAGAAACGATAAACGGGAAATGTCACAGGAAGAGAGGGAATAGAACGGACAAAAGAGAATAAACGGAAGGGCGCGATCTCGGGGCAAAATTATCGATGTTGGCAGTTCCCGAGTTGAATTTTTCATATGTTGCTCAAAGACGCGTTGGGGCGAGAAGCGAATACGAGTTTCTTGAATAATCAACCTTTCATTTGCGAGAAACGAAAAAAAAAGACATAGTTCCCAAGCGTTTCATCGGGTAAAACAACGTCACTTCGATCTACACTCTTCAATAACATCGATTGTTTATTGAATAATATTTTTTTAAGGTTAAATGGTGTTTTTAGCGAGAGCGAGAGGGATGCGTGCGTGTGTATCGAGAAAGCAGGGGTCGTTCCTCCGCAAGTCTGTCGACCTGCCAAGGTCCTTCTGCTTATCTCTCTATACGCGATTCGTTTCTACACAATTCAACACCCATGTGTATTCTTACGCATACACAACGCGTATCATATATAAATATACGCTGTATATAAATACACAGAGCTCGGACTTCGTCATCTCGCCCATATGTTCCTTCGACTCTCTTTGTCGCCGCTTCTGTGCCTAGAAGTTGTTAGGTGTTTTCTCTCTTCACACACGTCAACACACGAAAACTTCTAGCTTGCACGACAAACACACATTTCTACAACGTTCGCCGCTGCGCTCTCACACCACGACGATCGCGGTCTCATTTAGACACGACGTACTTTGTTGTTTTCGAATCGAATGCATTTTATTCATTCCGATACCCACCGAACAATTATTTTTTCTGGAAAATCCAAATAAACGTTATTACTTCTTTTTATCATTTTATCTTCTTTTTTTTACGTTGAAAAATACATTTGTTGTTGTTTATCTAAATATTATTAAATTATTAAGTTTACTTATTATCAGTATTATCAAGTTTTCATTTAATTATGCTAATTTTTAATTTACGAATTTTTTCTAACAAGATTATTCGCATTTATTTTTCTTTTTGGTACTTCGAGAACAGAATTTCTTTTTTCGTTGATGAGATTTTAAACGTTTGACGATTTTTTTTTTTCGTCTTTGCTTTTATACGTGTGCTCTCTTCAATACGTAACTCGCTGGATTCGCGCTCGTACAAATATGCCTCGCGGCTATTTCGCGAGGTCGTGACCCCTTGGGCATTTTATTATCTTATTCGTGTATTTCTCGAAGACTTGCCAGGTTTCTCTTTCGCTCGCTGAACTTCATTAAAAACTTTGAATATTCGCTCGTTACTCATTTTTATTCGCATTCAACTTCGTTCTTGGTGAAAAATGCGAGAAGGGTTTCAAATTGGAATTGAGAATGCTATTTTCTTTGTGTCATTCCTCAGGAAAATTAATGCGCGAGAAAGAAATTTCATTTTCATGCCAATATTCGAGACAAGGCTAACATTTTTTTTCACTTCTGACGTTTCTCTCCAGAGTGTCAACTTAGATAAGTCACGCACTGTTGATATTTTTCTCCAGTTTTATATTATTCTTTTTATTGTATATTTGTTGAAATATTTTTAGCGTAATCTCTTTTGTCGAATGAATCGCGGACAAGGGAAGAATCAATCGAGAAACGAAATTAAAAAGTAACGATGATTAATTATTCAAACTCCAATCAAAATTGACGAGGTTTTAATCTGATTTTTTTCCAACAAACAACCGTTCGTTGTCGATAACTTCATTAAATATCCTGCGAAAATAAACGAAATACGAGCTCAAAAATATCGAGCGATTGAACTCGCCGTTGTTGTATGGAGAACGAACAAAAGAGACAAAAGTTTGTGGGTGGTCGAGCGCGCGATTTTATTGACCAGGATCAAAGAAAGAAAACAAATTTTCGACGAATCACGCGCAGTGAAATATTGTTGAAATGATTAATTTTTTCGAGATTAAGGTGGTCCGATGATTTCTGGCTATCCAAGATTTTGTGATGAAACTTGATGTATGTTTCGATTAATATGTTACTTGTCTTGTGTCCAAATTTTAATATCATTCGCTTGCTAAAAATTCAGATATTAATTCTTAAAAATGAAAAATTTTCGCTATCTCTCATAAGCCTTTTAAAGTCGTGATTTTCGACGATAAATATTTCGATTTCTATAGATAGTGAAGTATCTTTAAATTTGGCATACCTTCTAATATTACACCAAAGAACGTTGATACAAATTTTGAATCAAATATCTAGGAAAAATTTTCGATCAATAATTTTGATCCTTAAATCGGAATAAGGGGTTTTTTTTTAAATTTTTGTTCGACTCGGTTGGCTTTAGAAGCATCAGGATGAGGAGAGGATGATTGATGAGAATTTGAAAGAATTGGAAACATTTGTTCAGCAGGGTAGTACGCGGATCGAGCGCCGTGGGTTTTTTTCGGGAGGATCCTGGGGGGTGGGGGCGGCGGGGTCGTCGGCGGCGGAGGCGGCGGGGTGGTTGCTGATCGCTGGTGGTTCGTCTCTCGTGGATCAACGTGGGTGAGAAGCGGCGGAAGCGCGCGCGTGGACCAGCGTAATTGCTGCCCATCCGTGTCGCAGATAAATCGCGGATAAATTTAAGCTGGCGGGCAACCTGGCTCGGTCCCCCGTGGTGGTGGGCGGAAGCGGCGGCGCTGCTGGCGCCGGGGCAAACGGGGCTGCTCCGAGCGGAAGTCCCAACGGGCCCGAAGATGCCACCGGCCAAGTGCGTCCCATTCTCGACTGGGTCGACCCCGGCGACAGATTCTCCTTCGAGGACTCGGACCGCTTCGAGGAAGACTCACTCTGCAGTTGGAGCAGCGAGGCCGAGTCTCTGATCAACAATTGGCGAGGATGGCGACGACCTCCGGCTGGCTTTGGCACCTCCAAAAAATCTACCGAAGGTCAGTTCTTCTTCTTTTTTTACTTCTTCTGCTTTTTCTACTTATTCTTCTCTTCTTAATTAAGGAGGTTGGCTACAAATGGTGAAAATAAATGACGTTTTACATGTTAAAAGTATAGAGAAAGGAAATTTGTTAAGAACATGATAAAAATTAGATAGAATGTTCTTTGTCATTAAAGAAATTTATATAAATTCAGAAAAAATATCGTCTACATTATTTTCGAGTAATCGAGTGGTAAAGTTACGTCCTTATACACGGAATGTATATCTATATTGTCTAAAAATGGTTATTTCATGGTTCAATTGTTTGAAAAATACGTAGACCAAAATTCTAAAAAAAATTGTATTCACGTATTTCATATGAAAGAATATCCTCTCCAAATTTGAACGAATTTTTATTATTTCGTTATGTGTATCGAAATCCCTTAAACTTATGTTACACGACCAATTATATATGTACTCAATTGTACTCTTTAGTTTATATTCAAGATTTTAAGTATATTTTAAGATTTAAGATTTAAGATTTTAAGATTTTAAGTATAGTTTTTAAGTATATTTTTATTGTAATCTTCATATTTTTGTAAACTATATTATCTACGGATTGTTTTCCAAGGCATATTAACTTCATTCATTCATTCTATAGGCATCAACCTTTGTATATAAGAATTTATTCGAGTTATTTGATAAATTCTAACAACTTACTAGACAGTTTCTTGTTTTCTTTTTTAATGAAAATTTTATTGAAAATATAAGCAGGTTACGTTATTTGTATTAAAAAATTATACCATTAATTGTATAATCCCTTTAAGTGTGTTGAATTCGTGATGAGCGATTAAGGACATTTTATCTTCGCCCTGGCGCATTCGTTTTGTGTGCAAAGGTAACAATCGTCAAGTGAAATTATTTCCACCGTAATCTCTTGGAAAATTTGTACATATTTATGCTCTTTGACGTTACATTAAAATATTTGTAAAATTTGAAAAAGCTTTATCGAGCATACATCGCGAAATATTTTCAATTATCTTTTATGACGATTTATGATAAGTATATGATTTTCAAAAATTAATATTTCAATTTCCAGGCGTTGAACATCCTTTTAAAATTACATCAATTAAAATGTAACGTCGTTTTCACAATGATGGTCAATCTCTGTTAAATATAAGGATCGAGTCTATACTTAGTTCGTAACTCTGATATAAATTACAGATAGCATAATTATAGATAGCTCTGATACAATGGACCCGATTTAATACTTTTTTTATTTTCAGTAAGTGTGCAATTCAAGGGTCAAACGCATATATGTAACATGATATATATATAATTACTGTAGTATTACTACATTGCAAGTAAAAATACTCATTGGTTCAGTAGTTACTTGAAACATATTGTCATCGATTGAAACAGCACTTTTCCTGAATGTGACATTATCTCAAGTGCAGTGATATATACTTATTTGAATATTATCGTCATATCAATGAAGTATATACATTTAAGTCATTCAATATATTTCGCTATACGGAGCGAATGCGAAATCCTCTGCTATTCGCATATGCAATGGTCGATCAATAGAATAATTTGAATACTCGTTTAATTGATGCGAATTATCAAAATGAGAAAAATTCACCACAAATTCGGTTGAATCATTGAGCATGTATACATTAATTATTTTAATTATAATTATTTAATAATTAATTTAATTATTTTAATCAATAATTCGCTCTTTAACTGTGTCAGAGAGCGATCGTGAAGAAGAAAATCGGGACGAATCTCGACGCGGTTCTTCTTCGACCTCCGTGAAAATAAAACGTCGGTTAGAGGCCCTCGCGAAATAAAAAAACGAAAATAAAACGCGAGGAAATATGGGAGATGAAAATCTGGGAAGGGAGAGTCACGTTCAACAGCCTCGGCAGACTCGATGCCGAGGGGACAAAGAGGGAAAAGAGAGAGAAAGAGAGAGCGTGACGCGATGTATGCGGGAACAACAATTACGTGTGTACGAGGACGAAGACTCACGAGAAGTCTCTCGGAGCACTCGGGACACGAGTCAAGAGTGTGCGAAGATCGCGTCGTTTTCCTCTCACCAGGAGACGAGAGAAGGAGAAAGAGAGAGGAGAAAACCGAGAGGTATCATCCTCCACTTCTCTCTCCTTTCTTCTTCCCTTCTTTCATACGCTCTTCTCTCACTTCGCTTTTATTCATCTTCGTCACTCCCGCTCTTTACCTCCCTAGTTCTCGCAAATGCGAGAAGGCTCTTCTCCTTTCCTCGCTATTACCGAACACAACTAATTCCTACAGACTCGACAAAAAGTATTAAATACTCGCGCGACGGTTATTGTTTTCCAGTTAATAACTTTTTATTAAATATATTTTTTTTTGTTAAATATATGTATAAACTCGAAAAATGTACATTCTGTCAAAGTCCCATCTCGATGAATACAGAGATTTTTGTTTTATTCTCTTTTTGTTGTTATTATAAGGTAAACGTCCCAATAGTTGAACAGCTATAAAGGTTTTTTCACTTTATGTTTATTTAAAATATATTCAAACGAAAAAATCTTCTTCTAATTCACATGTAAACTATTGTCTGATAATTTAGTGATTTAAGATTCATTTTGTGTTAATTTTAAATAATTTTTCTAATAAATAAATACTTGAAAGTTTGAATATGTAGAATGTCCCAAAATAGTTGGACAGAAAATTGACCCTGTCTCTAGGGTTGAGCGAGTTTTGTTTCAATAAATTAACGTTATGAAAAATACACTTCTTCGTACAGAAAAAATAATCCATACGATTCTATGGATAAAAAAATAATTGAAATATTATAAATAATATAGCAACAATTGTCCAACTATTGGGACGTTTACCTTACTACACATTAAAAAAATAATAAAAATTATTCGTCAAGGTTGTTCGATAAAAACGTGGTACAGTTATTGTAAAATTTATTTATGATAAATCTATAAAAGACATTTTTTTTGCTATGTGATGTTTTAATATAATAATTTTTTTTTTAAATTCAGTATTGCTGAAAGCTTTTGTTTGGGATTGTACTGAAGCGCGTATACTGATTTTTGTGCTTGTGTACCGCGAGCGCACACGTTCGGAGTTTCACAACATGGTCGTCGGTAGGGCGCTTTGTCACTGCCAAGCACGCGAAGCTATTGTCCCAACTCGGGGAGCATTAATGATGATCGCCGTTGTAGCAGGCTCCCTTTCTCGGATCGCCTAACTCGCCGATGAACGGACGCATGCCTATTCTCGATCCCCTAACGTTCTATCTCCGCACATTTTTCTTCCGCCCCCACCCCTTCGTTATCTCGTGTCTTATTTCGTATCTCTTACCTCGTGCGCATTCTGGAGCAATTTCCAGCTTTCGTTAAGTGCTTCGCGTTCGTTACTAAGGAATTTGCACGTCGGAATTCCAGAGTTAGCTCGGTGAACATTATCTCTCTCATTTCACAAAATATTTTTCAAACGGGAAAATGGAATAAAAGATTTTTCGTCGTTTTTTTTTTCAGATTAAAATAGGGCTATTGTTATTGGGTTAAAATCTTGTATATACTTTTTAGAGCTCGTGAAAAACTTTGCAATACGATATTTTGTACAGGTTATTGATCATTTATGCAAATAAATTATGCAATTTTATCACAAGACTTCATCATGAAATTCTCGACAGGTTTAAAAACAAGATAATTGAAGATTAAACAGTGACAAATAGTTTTGGTCTATTTTTTGTTTATCATCGATTCGTATACGGAGTCGTGAAAAATCGTAGATTTTATTTGGGAATTATGCAATTTAAATAGAAAAAATGGATTAACTTTACAGAACTAATAATGCCATTAACTGATGATGATATGGAATTGATTGACCATCTTTCAATAAAATATATTTATCTTTTAATACACTTTATCTAACTACGAATTTTCTATTTACTTTCATTAATTATTGAAAATGATTTAAAATATTGCAATTTTAAATATAAAAAAGTATATACGCGAAAATTAGGAACAGGGAATAAATTTAAATTTGCTAGATGCTCATTTTGACGTTTTATCAAAAAATTAATATTTCTTACCTCTGGAATTGTATAGGAATTGGAATTTTCATGAAAAAATCGGCAAGGGTATAATTTTTTTTTTAAATACGGCTTTTATGTAGCTAGGAACTTTTTTCCAATCATTTGATTCGTCTCTCTGCTTTTTTAATCGGAATCGACAGGCGTCCTAGAATTTCTGCTTGATGAAAGAATGATTTTATTTTCCATCGATTAAACTCCAGTTTTCATTTTGTATCGAATCGAGTGACACACGCGTTAGTCACGGTGCATAAAAACCCTTTTCTCAGCGTGCGTTACATCTCAGGGCGTGCGTTATGGAATTCAGTCTGAGTCATCGGAAAGATTCGTCACCCATCGTGTCTTATTTATTACCCAACATCATTCTTGGTCCGTGTTCATCAACGAGAATCGAGTTGGACACTCCGGAGAAACCGTAACAATAATCTCTCTCTCGGTGAGTTTGGACAGTAATCGCGTACGTTAATTTACGATGCTCCGCATTCGTCAACATTTTTATTCTCTCTATTTTTTTTTCTCTCTGAAACATTCTCGTAATTCTTGCAGCTTCGAGATGTAAACAGCGCATATATTCCTTCCGGAGATAATAATCTCGCAGAGATCCAGACTTCTGGAACATAATTTACTTTCGGGTTAAATTTATTTCGAAAAAATTGGAGGAAATGCGGGAAAAAGAAGCGAGGACGTGAAAGAACGAGAGACGGAGAAAGTATATGCGCGTTTAAACAAGCAGGTCTCATGAGGCACGGAGAGTATAATAATAAAGGATCAGAGTCTTCGCGAGCTGGAACAAAGGAATGGAACTGTTGTGGGTGTACACCAAGCGCGCGCGCGCGCGAAAATCGGAGAAGGGATTGTTTTTTGTGTCGTGAAAACCCTCTCGTTTCTCCTTCCTTTCGCGAAACAAATAAAGTATAGAGTCGCGTGCACAGCCACTGAGAAAGCCGAGAAGGTTTTCAAGTGAAGCGGCCACGTTTTTTCACAATTTTTTTTTCCATTGTCCAACTTATGCATTTTTCTTTTTCAAAAAGTGCATCTCACGAGTTAAAAATGGCACATTACCGATTTTAAGGAGAGGAATAAGTCCTTTATGGTAAAAATGGTTTTCTATAAAATTAAGAATCGGGGCTGCTCTAGAGACTGTAAATGTACTTGCCTCGAGTTGCTGCCATGACTCTTTATACCATAAAATGTTTGTCCAATATTTCAAGAATATCGTGCCGAAATTTTGGACTAAAATTCGAAACCATTCGGACGTTATAGTCGTAAAGGTGAGACAACGTACCAAACCCTTTGGCACTACTGGGTGATAAAACTTAAAACATGTTTTTTTTTAAACATCAATTTTTTCAATCTGGTTCACGTAAAAAATTGCAATTTTGACACTTTAAATCCGCATAGTTTTTACAGTTTGTGATATTTTTCATTTTCCTGGTATTCAGAAGCTATAAGTATACACTGAGAAAAAATGTTGATTGAATCTACTAAAATTTTGTTGAATCAACAAAAAATCAGTTGATTCAACCAATATTTATTGAATCAACAAAATTTTAGTAAATTCAATCAACGTTTTTTCTCAGTGTACTTATTCAAATAAAAATAATCAATTTATTGATTTTTGATAAAAATGAGCTCGCCTGAGACCGTACATCCAATCGACCTGTCCAAGAACAAGTAGTATTTTTTTTTCTATCGTAATGAAGAAAAAATCCATTTTTGCATCTTCAGATATTAATCCAAGAGCGAAAAAAAATGCTCTGAGAAAACAAAATTGTTAATTTTTTCGGTTTTCAAATGAACCATTTCTCCCATTAACCTTAGTCACTGCATGATATTCGGTTTAAATGGCCGAGTTTTTTTTTTCAAGGATTCGATTAAAAATCTCGTTTTCGGAACAGATGACAGCCATGTGGCTCGTAATTGTCTACCACGAAACGTTCGCGAGAGTCATGCGTTCGTAATTCCCGTTCGCTCTCCGTTTTTCTCTTGGGCGACGCATGGCTTTTGTCTCGAGTCCTCAAGATACTCGGAGAGCCGCACTCCTCGCTGTGAAACGCGTCTGGGTCCTTGATCCAAGCACGAGAGGGGCGATCGGAGAGAAACGCTCCGAGAAACGAGAAGCATTGAAACAAAGGGAAAGGGACCAGCAACCTGGAATTCTTTTAATTTTTTTTTCTCTCGCGCGCTGACTTTTTGAATCAAGGGCACATCGTTTTTTTTCCCCTCAATGTTCGACGTGTTTTCTCTTTTTCGACAGCCTTATTTTTACATGTTCTTTTTTTTCATCTATTTTTTTTCTATTATTTTCGAATGGATAAAATCGTACATTAGACGGGAAGCTAATTTTTTGCTTATGCATTTGGAAGCTTCGCGGAGCCAGGGGCTGGGGTGATACCAGGCTTAAAGCGCTTATGGAGGTCGGGAGAGGCCATTGGCGGCGCCAGGCAAGAGAAGGGTCGTTTGCTCCGGGCCTCGGGTCGATGTTACCCGGGTTTGCTCCAAATACAGTACAACTCTTCCTAGGCCGCGGATCTTTTATTCGCCATCCACTCAAATTCTTGCGTGCACGTCCAGTGTATATTATTCACACATTATTATTAATATTCTCGATCTCTGAATAAGTAAATGTTAAAATTACGATTTTCAATACTAAATATACAAACTTCTCCGTGTACGGTGAAGTCTTGAAACATTTTTTTACATAATCAAATATATAGTTGATACATTTTGCCTTTTACTTTTAGTTTACACGAGGGACAAACTTTCGAATCGTCTCGCGATTTCTGTACGATGAAAACTCGGTGAATGGCGATTTAAAGACTGAATTATTTTGACAAAACGTACATTGATTATTTTGAAGCTGGGATGCTTTTTAGAATGAATTATTTTGTTTCGACTGTAAAATATGGAGAGTGCGTAATCTGTCTCGAAGGCGCACGTGCTCTGGCTCTTCGTACAAGTGTAAACTGATATCGTTCGCACGCAATGCCTAATGGAGGATCGTTCCAAGTGGCATTGCATTGCGATTCTCGAGGCCAGTCTCGAGCCTATGGTAACTGTATATATATGCGGGAGAGCGCGGCCTTGGCCAGCGACCTTAATCCTTTCCCCCGACCTCGTTCCCTGAGCGAGCACACGCTTCGCGAAGCATTCAAGTCCGTCGATAAACGATATACGTATCGATCTCTCGTGGATTATCCTGTTCCCAAAGTTAATCTCCAATTTTCGTCATTTTTCGAATGATCTTTCCCTTGGCTTGCCAATCATTATTACACATATCATTATTCTTCGCATTTCCAATTCAACATTGGAAAATTAACGTTAGCAATTCAATATAGGAAATTTCACAACGGAACTCAAGTATTGGAAAGTTCGCGTTGGGAATTCAGCATTGGAAATCGTTAGATGCGCGCGAGACGCAATTAAAAAGAGTGAAAGCAGAGCGGTGTTTATAAAGGGCGTTACGGAACGAGGAACTGCCTTTGAGGAACTCATTAAAAGGGCAGCATCGAGACGCCTTTTCCGCTCTTCATTAAAACCTTCGTATATATTCGCAAACAAAAACAGGCTCCGTAATTGTCTTCGAATTATTTCAATTTTCTCGCGACAAAGTTCTCGTTCCCGTTCTCTCATCAATTTCAATAAAAATTTTACAAACAGTCGAGGGTGCAAATTTATTCTCCGAGAGAAATCTATATTAAAATTACAATGCTTTATACACGAAAAATCCTCTAAATTTTTTGTTACTCCAGTAAAAAAAAACATAATTTTATACAAAATTCTTTCTGATTGACGAGAAAAAATAAATTTACTTATACTCGCGTAAATAATTTAGTGTTGGGGACTGGTTGTTTTATTTTTTTTTGTACAGATATATTTATTTAATGAAAGTAGTGATGGATCAGTGTTGTCAACGGGAATTTCTGAAGGACTCCGAAGTCTGTAAGGTTTTACAAACAGTTTTATGCGTCCCGTGGAATGTACCTGGGACCTATACATTAGAAGGGTCGCGGTAATAAAACCTTTATGAATTTGCACATCGAAATATAATTGCTACTCTAACCTTTAGCAAAACACTTTCAGAATTTGAATAGGTAGACTCAATAATTAAAGATACTTTGGTGGTTTCCTAATTTTTGTTTTCACATGTTAATAATAATGGTCATCACCTTAGCATATCTTATTTGTCAGGTAGTCGGGCTCAGCTCCCCCGCTGCGGTGATTATTGCCGCGCCGCGTTGTACGAACACCCACGAGAAAACGTACACCGACCGTATAGAGAACAATAGAAACCGGGAGCTCTACGTAATTACCGGATAGCTGGCTCGTTCGACTCGTCGAGGCCTTTGCTATCTTCTCCGATCGTCTCCTCGGTTTTCTCTCTTCTCCCCCAAGCGGTCCGCTCCACCGCGAAACTCTGTATCACTCGAGCCAGCGATAATTCTCAACGGTTGGCCGACACAGTTGATATATATATTTTTATCACTATTTAATAATATATTTATACATGATTAAACAATTTTATATTATGTATGTCACATTAATTATTGTTTTATCACAAAATATTGTATATCGACAATTAGGCAAAGTTTTAGGATTGTACACAAAACAATGGACGCCTAATGCACTGAAAACGAAATTTTATTTATTCAACAAAATATTTGTTTCAATACGTTCAACGATATTATTTTGCAAATTGAACTAAATCCTTGGTTGATTTAACTGAAGTTTCATTATTTCAAATAAACAAGCGTTGTTTCGACGAAATATTTTCAACTAAATATTTTTCAACTAAATCTGCTCTCAGTGTGAGACTTAAATTCTTAGAATTTTACTGATATGGCGGTTTTTGGAAGTTTTGTTATACTGTAACCCAGCTTGTTATACGATATTTTTACCGGAATGTTACTATATTATTTTAAATATTCGCTTATCGTTTAACCATTGAACTCGTATACTGGTGTTTGTAAAAAAGTATTATAGAATAATGAAAACAATACTTTATAAATATTATTTTGAAAAAGCTTATTATTCTTGTGCTTCATTTACAATTTTTTGTTTAACATTCTTTCGATTCACTTATAACTTTAAAAAAAACAACTTGGGAAATAACTCTTAAAATAATAAATATTGTTTATATCATGAAAAAAAAAAAAAATTTTTTTTGCATCGGCCGGGAATCGAACCCGGGCCGCCCGCGTGGCAGGCGAGCATTCTACCACTGAACCACCGATGCTTATAACGGATAAATATATTGCTGCAATGTAGTTCCGCGGAGGTAATCGATTTATTATAATACTATATTGAATGTAAATTATCAGCCATTAAATAATAATACGAAAAGGACGAACTTAAAAAAATGCGATAATAAATATTTCGTCGAAAATAGAGTAACATTTATTTTAATGTATAGTTCGTTAGAAGTTCGTACGACCTGGCGTTTTTTAAAAAAAATGAAAAAGAGCAGATACACGAAGGTGACGAGAGAGGATCGGAGTGTTTCACAGGAAGCTTAACAATGCCGTATAACTGGCTGTTCCTCTCATAGTATCTAATTACCTCGGTGAAGGCGTAACGGAAATACGATATACGCTTGATGCAACGGTATCCCGCGTACGACGATTGTAACACGGATCTTATAACATATTATACCAATCTTTCGTATCTTTCAGAGAGTTAGCTTGCGGTTTCAATACGCGTTAAATTAATCGTCCTAGCGCGACCACTTCGAGCATCGGGAGAAAGTAAACGAGCTCCGGATCTATTTTTTTTTTCACCAAACCAATATTACTTCCTTTTTTTCCATTACATACTGAACGATCTATAAGAAATTCCTCGTTTCAGAATGAATTTTGCCTCCGTTTTCAAGTTTTTGACATTTTCAAGTTTTTTTCAAGTCCCTATCATCGCTTTGTTCATTTTGAATTTACAAAATCATATGAAATTTTTTTATTTTTTCTATGATCAGGACGTTCATAATTGCCCAAAGCATGTGAGTGTTTCATTAATGGTCTTGAAAGACTGCCTAAAATTAGAGAAAAAAAGAAGGGTTATTCGAAAACACTCTTTTTTTTTAAATAGAAATCAACAATTTATCATCAGCAACTATAGTTTCTATATTTCGTTATTTTTCTTATTTAACTTCATGTTTCTACAATACTTTTTATATACAGTAAAAAATATAACGATATATGAAAATATAAAAAAGTAACAGCAGTGAAAAATGAGATGAAAAAAAGGAAATAAAAAAAGGATCGAAGTGAACGAACTCTGTATTCGATGGTATAGATTTTTGTATTATATCGATAACTTTAACCGGGTATCGAGGTTTCATTATTTCAAAGTCCGGGTTTATATATATATATTTATTTCGGCAGTGTCTGCAGAGTTAGAACGTAGAAGTGAGTCTCCCAGGTATCAAAGAGCAGACATCCGGTTGCATTCGAGAGTCAATGCACCTGGAGTCTCGCGGTGTCATCTTTTTTTCCCTCGTTCCTTTTATTCGTAATCCTCCGCCGCGTTTCGATGCGTTTTTTTGTTGTTTTCCTATTTACGAGCGAACCGCGGTCGTCGCGGGCAGGCAAAGTTTCACTGGTTCGAGCTTTTCTTTGTGTGCCGGACACCCTCACGATCGGCAGCGTTTATTCGCGGCTGAAATCGCGCACAATGCGAGACTCGAAGAGACCTTTGAGCAAGCGCCAACTGAAGTTATGAGAAATACAAAATAAGGTAAATGTCCTAATAGTTGGACAGCTAAGGGTTTCTTCACTTTATCTTTATTAAAAAAAACATTCAAATATAAAAATCTGCTTCAAATTAACATTTAAACCATTGTCTGATATTTTAGCGATTCAATATTATTGGTAAATAAATCCTTGAACGTTTGAATATATAGGATGTCTCAATAGTTGGACGGAAAATCGATCCTGTCTCCAGGGTTGAGCGATTTTCTTCCAATAAATTAACGTTATGAAAAATAAACTTCATTGTATATGAAAAATAATGCATATGATTTTATTAAGAAAAAAATGATTCAAATATTAAAAATAATATACTAAAAATTGTTTAACTATTGGGATGTTTACCTTAACGAGTGCCTGATGGCAGCCCCTCACCGAGATGATCTCGAAACCCTATATTCGAGAGCTTAGAACAACGCTGCACCAAGCGTGCCAAGAAAAAATCACGAAGAGAGAGGGAGAAAGAGAGAGAGACGTGTGACGTATATCCGACGGAGCAGGAATATGTCCGTCGGGCGGTTCGTTCAATCGCGAAACCCGTTCTCGGCTCTTCACCGGCATGCACCGGTCACGATAAACACACAGATCGAAAGTTTTGCTTCGATTCTCCGCGGAGATGTCCTCGCTCCGGCGAGAAATCTCTCAGCAGGGCTCTTTTCTCCGATCTGGAAAAAGGAGGAGTGCATGAGTATAAATACTGGGACGCTTACCTTCCATTCAATCTATCGGAGTGAGCGTAGACATTTTTTTTTCTTTCGTTGAGTCAGGAAACAAAGAAGGGTCGGCTCTTTGAAAGAAATGATATTTTTTTCATCCCGAAGTTTGGTGCAACGGAGAAACCGTTGGATATATATATATACATTTGCTCGAGGAAAACGAGACGGGGCCGCGCGTCTGGATGCCGGCTGCGTTCGTTATACTCGAAAAGCCTTCTCGGGTTTGTAAACAAGAAGTCAAGGACCGAAGCAGGAGCGAGGGCGAGAGACGGGCTTCGAGCCACTCCGAGTATATACTTCATCTTCCTTTTTATTTCTCTCGACTTCTCTTCTTCTCCTTCTTTTCTTGTTCCTTCGTTCCGTCTTGTCTCCTCTTCGGGATCCTCCCCGGAGTGCCCCTCGTCCTTTATTTCTCCAGGACCTCGTCAATACTCGGCGCAGTCGAATCTTCCGAGAGCGTCCGAATCGGAGCGAGAAGCGTGTGTGTCTCGGTGAAAAAAAAAATCGAGAGCCTAGGCAAATCCCAGATGTGAGGATCGCTCCTCGCGCGTTTTGGGACGAAAAAGCTCGGATCGTTTCTCTTGCAGCGATTTCCCCAGAGTTCAACATTTTTTCCGCTCTATCCGAACCCTTCGCGTATATATATATAACCGCGTGCACGGACAATTCTACTGGTGTTTCTCGGCGATTTTGTTTGCGTTCGACACATCGTCGTCGCGGCCTCTATTGCGCTCGCGATTCTCGGTAATGGTTATGAATAAATGATTATTCGGTGAGAAACTCGGAACGCGACGGAGCGCGAGAGAGCCGCGAGTGCCTAGAAACTCCGGTGTGGTTTGGTCGCTCGTTCCGTACACGCTCGAGGGCTGGACAGCCCGCAGGTGCGCCAGATCTCACGAGGGCGAGACCGCCACTTCGAGTTCAACGTTTCTCCCAGTATATTTCACCATTTTCCAACGAATTCTTTATTCCATGTGAAAAGTCCGCTTTTACATCGAAATAATACTCTCTATTGAATAATTCCGTCTTACATATTCGATGTTCGACACAGTAGCTAATCTTTTTGTATCAAATGTTATTGTTTTATACTGCAAAGTGTTAGAGAAACTTTTATTCATTTTAAATGTACTTGAAAAGTTGTACGTGGACATTCAGAAATGTACATATAAAGCACTTAAATAAGGTTTTCTATAGTTGTTTATTTTTAAATTTTCACAATAGCGCGGATGAAATATTTCAAACTAAGGAGATACTTTATTTTATTTTTGGATTTCAGCCAGACGAATGTATGAATATTTCATAAGTAATGACATTTTTTAATTTTTTTAAAAACACTATTGTAAGAATTTATGAAATTCTTATATTTTTAAAAATATTGCTTAAGTTTATGAATCTTTTTTGTGGAAAATATATATTGGTTGTGCATGTTGGAGTTATTGGAATAACTGTACAGGATTATTCAATGACTTTATTGTGTGAATAAGTCGAGCTATTAAATATATGTTTTCGTCGTGGATTTTCCGGAATTCGAATGGGAAATTTATAATCTAATGCGTTTGGTGATTTGTTTATTGAATAACGAATTGCATGGGAAGTGGTTTATTTGCAGGATTGCATATATCGGTGAATCGACCCAGTGACAAACCGATTTATCTCCGAGATCTTTCCTCGTGCTCGAATCCTCCTGATTGGCTTTTGTTAGTCAATCAATGTGTACAAATTCGAGCTTGCTTGTGCGGTCAGGCCGAGGGAAATTCAAACAATCGTTGCTCGTTCTACGTCTCTCCGCGATATTCTCGAGTCGATTCACGTTCGTTCAAAATCGACACGAGTTTACCGACGATCGAGAAACTTGTCGAGCTTTTCGAAAAATTTTCAAAATTTTTCTGCCGCCCCGAGGATGAAAAAAATCAGAGAAACGAACAATATAAAACGTAAAAGACAAACCGTTTGAGCGAGGCTCTGTAAACTAAAATAGATTTATTTCTATGCAAGGATGATCGAATAAAACATTTCTTAGAATTTTACGCAAAGAACAAAAACGAGGCAGAAAAGAATAAATAACACATGGCGGAGGATAATGAGAGCGGTTGAAATTTTAGGGCGTGTCCCAAATCGGAAACCCGGACCTTTCTCAACCGCTGGCCGCGATGTGTCAAGCATTTTTACACGCTTCTCTGCGAGTTGTGGGTTGTGGGAGTCCCTCGAGCAATTCCAGATTCTTTTCCTCTCTCTCTCTTTATTATTTATTTACTTACATTTTTTTTATAATTTCGTGCTTCGATAAACAGAAAAACGAGTCAATTTCTAGTTTCCTGTTTTTTTTTATTTCGTTCCATTTTTTTGCTCTTTATTTCTTGTTTGTTTGAGCTGGAAATTCATCGTTTTATCGCAGTATCAGGACGCCCGGAGTTTACGACTCGCGCAGTTCGAGTTATATACATTTTGCAAATTGGCCAGGTGCGTCGCTAAAGATACCGGATACGCCAGAAACGCTCGCTATCGCGCCTTCCCGCTCGCTCTCGTGTGACTTCCAAGAGGCTCGTTATTCAGGCTGCCCACATTTGTTCCTACGAGTATCCACCGTCCGAACAAAGCCCGATTCGCACTTCGCTCTTCTCCGCTCTCCAACTCACCGTGTGCGTCTCGATAGCCTTTTACGCCCAATTATTTCACACTTTCCGAAACGGAAACTCCAAGTAATGCAATCCCGTGAATACGTCAATAAGTTTAATACGCCATAAAAGAAAATAAACCAAGATAAAGAAATTAAATCTATACTAATAACGAATAATAAATAACTGGATGTTCAAATAATCTTTTAATTCAATGTAAAGCGTGAAATTAGATATAAACAAGAATACGAATACGATAATAAATAAATTAAAAAATACAAGAGCCAACTTATTTGCAGCAAAAAATTAAATGTCGAATCAATTCTATATTTAGGGATATACTAATGTATGAAGTTTGTATTATTATTTTTATTTTATCATTCGTTATTATTTAATGGTAAAATATTTTTTATGGAAGTTGATTGTTTCTCACGGAATAAAAAATTTAACCTGATTTAAATGTTCATCATTACAAAAAACTGTATCCAAATGAACAAAAATTGGCATCTGATAAAAGTTTATGCTTTCGATTAAAATACATTTTTTCAATATAATAATATATTTCGCATAAATTATCCGATCAATATTTTATAAAACACGGGATTTTTTTACAAATCTCATGAATTTTCCATAAAACACAATTTTTTTTTACAAATATAATATTTTCATATAGAAATTCGTTTATTCTGCAATGAAGTTTATTTTTCTCATAATATAAAGTTAATTTTTTATGTAAATAAACCTCTATAGTAAAAATAAACATTGAAAAATTTTTTTTCTAAGAATATTATTATATTCTCATGGTAATTGATGTTTGAAATTCAATAAGTTTACTATTCGTACAGCATTTGGTGGATAAAATTAATAGTTTAAATAATAGATTTTGAAAAAATGCAATATTTATTAAAAAAATTTATTATCGCTACGAAAATAATGAAAAAAAAATTAACGCTGAGATACAAAAAGCTGGTAAATAATGCGCATCGAATAAAAAAAAATGTGCAGGGAGTCAATAACTTTGTTTAAGATGGGTAAGTCGAGATAACCGCCGCCGGAGAACCGAAGCTGTGCAACCCCGAGAATCTTTTCTTCGTTCCGTTCGCCTTTTATTTTCTATTTCTTTTTTTTTTTTAGTTTTCTGTCGTTCGTTTTTCAGCCACGCTGAAATTTACGGTATACACGTATACGCGCACCTCCGATGTGTTTTCGATTTGGGCTGATGCACGAGGGGACGAGGGCAGGATGCGCGGCGTCCGCTCACGGGGGTTCAAGGTCGTCGAGTTTACGAGGGATCGACGTACGGCCCGGGGTACGGGGCGAGAGGTTCGTCGAGCCAAGGGTTCGACGGCACTGATCTACCCTTCGGATTCTACCAAACCGAGTCTCGTCCTCCTGCTATCTTGCCCATCTTCCTCCTCTCTTTGTCCCTATTTTTAGATTTCTAGACCCCATTTCTCGAAAGAACGATCGCGCGCGCTTTCGGACAAACACGAGGCTTTCACAAAAACGTTCGCATTGTTTCAAAAACTTGGAGCCAATGAAAAAAAAGATAAAACAGAAGAACGTATACGAAAAAGAAAAAAAAATGGTCTCGATTGAAAAATGAGGAATTGTAAGATGACAATTTGACAATTAATGCAAATGAAATCTGGAAAGTTAGTAGAATATAAAAATGACAAGATTTAAATGAACCAAGTTTCTTCTAACGAGGAAGAAACTGAGAATAAAATTAATGAAAAGTTAAGAAAAGGACAGATATATTGCAAATGAAGGAAAAAATGACAGCGAGTTGTTTCCTTTCCCTCGGCGCGTGTATCCCTGTGTTGAGCGAGCCCTGGGTCTCCATAGCGACCGTATCGATTCCCGGAGCCTACGGGATACTATACGAAATGATCCACCGATAGAGACGACGAGAGAATATATACACATATATAGGGGTAGCTTCCGAAGAGAGAGAGAGAGAGAGAGTGAAAAAGCCGAGCGAGTGTGCGGTGCGTTATATCCGAAACCATTAATGTTAGTTCAAACTCCCAGTTGTTGATGGCGGCCGCCATCGTGAATCCGAGTGAAATTACGAAAGATAGTAAACTCTCCGAGCAACCGGCGAGATAGAGAGAGAGAAAAGGCGAGAGCAAACTTTCACGGATGAGTGCTAAAAGGGAAAAGAAACAACGCGAGGTACGAGGGAGAGTTAAGATATCATCGTGAAGAGCATTCCAAGTGTACATAAGAATAAACCATATGATAACCAGGTACAAAACGATAAATATTTTTGGTTTTTTTGATTTAAAAATATATTGTTTTATCTTCGATAACACATTTAACATTTTTTGCCATGAATTTTCGGCGCGGATTACATGCTTTCGTTTTTTTTTCCGTGTCGAAGAGCGAGATTTTACTTGGTGCATGGTGCTTGTAGAAAATTCTAGGAATCAGATTTAGAATCGATAAATCTTGAAATGTTTCGGTCTTCGGTATAATACGACGGAGACCGGCGGCGGCGGCGTCGATCTCTTCTCCGCTTGTGAATTCCACTCCGGGTGTACACGGCGGACTTCAATTTCACGGACAACAGGTGCGGCACGTCATTCGTGAAATATACGCACGAGACCTCTTTTATACTTGCACAAATTTACAATTCCCGCTCTCGACGAATCTCCGTTTACCGTCGCGTCCTCCTATAAATTTATTTTCTCAAAAGTTAGATCGATTTTCAGCTACTTTTATCGTTTACATTTTTCCTTGATTTTTATAAAAATGTTTTTACAAATAGATTATTTTTTATTAGATAGTTCCTAAAGTTTGTAATTAAATATGTTTTGGATATTAAGTACTATTTAGCCCTTCGAAGGGCGCGCTCGATCTAACAGGCACAGCGTTCACGCTTTCGTTCGCCCCTATTTCCTTTTTTGTTGCCAAAACCCCATTTCGACAGTAGTTTCCTAAATTTCGATTATCTGCATGATAATCGTTCTCAGTTTGTGCACGGATTTTAATTTAAAATTATACGTAAAACAATTTTAATTAATAATTTTTAAAACCGGGCCTGTCAGATATATCGATGCCCAATTCTGAGGGTGCCCGACGAAAGGTCAAGAGATTTTGTTTTTCAATATGTATACTCTTTCAACAGCAGTACCTCCTATTTAAAAAGTTTCAAGAACGTACATTATATGGTTTTTAAAAATTTATCTTTCATTTGTTTTCATGCGTCTTCACGTATTTCTCACTCGAAAACGTATTTTTCAAATATAAAAAATATACCCATAAAAAATAATACAACTGTACATCTCAAGTGCCTGATGATGAAATGATAAGTTAAAATATCAGGAGATGAATAAATTTTTAAATATTACGAAGAGGTAAAATAAAAATGACACATTGGAGATCTTATTAAATGTATACTTGAAAGGTTTGCGTTTGCACAAATTCTGTTTACGTCTGTACTTATCGGCGTAAACGGAATCCCAGGGGAAATACGATATAAAGCGCGGAGGTGGAACCGCGGGCACGCGGCTAAGCGATTTCGTCGTCGTCGTCGTCGTCTCTTTCTCTCCGGCAAGGACTCGGTGTGGAAAATTGATGACTGGAGTTTCGCTGATCTGGCTCTCTCCGCTCGAGTTACGCACACGTGTGCACCGTCGTTGGCACACGCTCGAACAAGGACCAAGTCCCGAGAGAATCCCAGGTGCAACGCGTCTGGCTCGATCCTCTAGACTAAACAAAGCCCTCCTCGTTCGAATTTGTTCCATCGATTTGCCTGTAACACACAGCGCGCACCCTTTGCCCCGGGATTCAAAGGCGAAAAAAAAACACGATGAGAGAAAAAAAAAATGCACTATACATAGTTACTCCCTGCGTTCATCGCGCTGGAGGCGAGGTTACATTTTTTTGCGAATATCGATCCGAGTTCACTGGCCAGTAAAAATGTTCCTTCTGACCTTTTTCTTTTTTCCTCGGCTCATCGAATTCCATCAGGCTCTGGTGAAAAATGCGAGAGGAATCTTTCGAGATGATGAGTCGCGACGGATCATTCGAAGAATGTCGTAGAAAATTTCCAGAACAAAAAATTTCTCGCGACGATCGTGCGACCGCGGAGCGATCGATTAAAATATTTTTCATTCTTTTTTTTTCAGGAAAAGCGAGGTTGAGTTGCGAGAAAAGGGAAAATTGTGAACTCGTATAGAAACGTCGTTATATCGAACGTGAAAAAAAAAGAAGTACGGCGCAATGCTTTCACAAACGTTCCTCGCTTTTTCGCTCGTTCCCTTTACACGTTGTAAAAGTATAAGCTTCGCACGGAGTGTATACGTAACGTCATATACTGCTCGGTTGCTAAGGGCACTCGTTAAGTTCTAAATGGAATTTTTCTCTCTCAGGATAGTTTTTCTCTCCCCCTCCTTCCCCTCCGTTAATAACGACATTCAGCGTCCAACGTTATTCTCATCCTTCGTCGCCTTTCTCTCTTTCTTCCTCCCCCCCCGCGCTCTTTACCTCTTTTTTTATTCATCGCCGTTATTCGCACTTGTCGATAGGAACGAGCGAAGGAAACGACGGAGGGATGAGGCGAGCCGAAAGGAGAGCTCCCTGCTGGCGTAGATTAATTGGCTGCGATAAGGCTCGTTCGACGGAGATGAAAAACTTTGGAAAAACTTTGAGAGCGCGCAGCGATACAGAGATACACATTCTTTCGGGTTTCCTGCAAAAATGGCGTACCCTCTCTCTTTCTCATTCTTTTTTAATCTTTAATTATTTGAACTTTGATCAATCGCGAATGACGAGGGCGCGAGAGTGAAAAATGATTAGGGAAGTGTTTGACCGGGAATTTTTTCGAGTGGATTTTCCGAAAATGAGAGACAGCCAGAGGGAAGAAAGCGCTCATTTGGACGATCGTTAAACACCAGCAGAGGCTCCGGCGAGTAAGATCCTGGCTATAAAATATATATATATATATTTTTTCATTTTTGTTCTCTTCCTGCTTCTCCGTTGTTCCAGCTCTTTCCGCCTTTTTCTCTTGGCGAAAGTGTCTCTCCCACCCTCTCGCGGTGTATTCGGTGCGTTCTTTCCTCCCCTTCGTAAAATATTCCGGGTCGGGAGTAATCTTCGAAAGGTCGTGCTAGAGAAAGCTCAGGAAGGCGGGCAGACACTGCCCGAGCAGACGGGGAGCAGGAAAAATAAAGCAAAACTTTCCGGGATACTTCTTTTTCTCATTAAAAAATACGCAGGGTCCGATCACAATGGCTCGGAGAAAAGAGAGAGCATTATATAGAGAACGAGAACGATCGCGGTACCAAACGGTCTCGCGATGAATGGTTGCCAAGGGCTTTTCCTCGAACGCTCTTTCGACTTTTTTTTTTGTTATCAGCCACCGTCGAACCCTCTCGATATTAATTAAGCCTCGATATTTTCATGCTCTGCCAGCTTTCGCTTTTTCTCATTCGCTCATTTTCGATGCATTAGAGGAAAATAAATATTCACCGGTTATCTAGACGCTTCATTTCCATTTTTTTTTCATTCCCTCAGAAAAAAATATTGATTAAATTGAATAAATCTAGGTTCAGTTGAATATTTTATCGCAAACTCAAGTTTATCAATTATCTATATCTTAGTGGATGAATTTTGTGTCTGTAAGATCTAAATAGCAATAAAATGATCCAACATATTTATTTTAATTAACAAATATATTTTATGAGCATTCTTTTAACTAAATCTTTGCTTATTTTAGGGTAATACCTGCATAAAATTGATTTCTTTGGAACATATCCATATATTGTTAAAAATAAATATCGACCTGTTAAGAAATTATCTTTAAAAAATTCGGTCGGATAATTTCACCTTTAGTTTTTATATGTGAAAAAAAACATATCAAAGTAATCATTATAATAAGTATTCCACGTATTTCAGCTGTATATTCAAGTATACGCATAATTTGGTTGATTAAATACATTTTTTGTGTATATAATTATCACATTATAATCATCGAGTTTATTATTCTGAATTTGTTCGACTAATTTATTATAATAAAAATGTCTCTTATTTTCCTTGCGCAAATCTATTTAGCTATTCATTCTCGCGTTGTATAAAATTGATCGATTTATCGAATTACATAATCCTCGCTATATACGTGCGGCAGTGTTGAATGATTTTCGCGCTATTGTCGCTCGAGAGGAGCTTCCTCCGCGAAGAATGAGACCGTTCTCTTGTCTTAAATCTCGTTTAATTACGATTCCGATCCTCTATAATAGGCCAGAGGGAAATAGAAAGGGGGAAGAGATAATGAATTAAATGTCGCGACTATCAATTAGAGCTCGAACTGGGTTGGGCGATCCCCACTGATGATACTTCCATCCAGAGTGGACGCATCGATCGCAGTTTTCCATTTTCACACTCGGTATATAATAAATAAATGTATAAATATATGTAAGCAATATGTATGCAAATAAGGGTAAAAAATATACGTAAAGATGTATATAAATTCCTTTTAAAAATTACCATGACATTGAAAAAAGTGATGCGTTTATTGCAGTCCGGTGATGAAACAAAAATCTTTTATATAGATAATATATTATCAAATTCGCGAGAAAAAAAAGTAATTTATAAAATATTGGGGAAAAAAAAGAATTCTTTATACAGAATCATATGGCTGAGAAAAAAATTTGGTTGCATCAACGAAACTGACGGACACGGAGGGTGAAGGAAATATTCAGTTGATTTAATATGAGATTTTTTTAATTCAACGAAATTTTTGTTTCAAACTTTTTTTCAGTGTACTGATTATTCTCTTACTGAGAACGTGGCAATATTTTGTTTTAAAATCTCCATTTATAAGGTATAATAGACACACAATTTTTTAGCTTGTTTGTAATCATTCATGGAGTTTAGTCTATATGAAACAAACGTTTGACGTTTATTATGACATTAACTGGATGCGGTATGTTGAATTATATTAATTTGGAACTTTCAAACGATAATTTCAACGATATTCAATAATAAAACCTACTAAATGAGCACAATTAAAAAATTTTCTTTGAAGAATAAAATTTTATAAAATTTAAAAAATAGAGGGCAATAAAGTATATTCGTCTGTGCGAATTTTTCACTGATTGTGGTGGCTGCCAACTGATGACTACCTTTAAGGAAGAATTTATGATTTTATTATTTATTATATTTAATGTTCTAAATAGATGATTCATAATCATTTTTTCAATAAAAAAAATAAATCGAGCATTTCGCAATAAAACCTCGTGATAAACTTGTATATTTTGAAATTTAATTTCTTAAACGATCAATATATCGTATATGAAATTACTTTCATTCTAATATTTCATTAACTCTACATAGTATGTGTATTAATTTAAGATTTTTATCCAATGAAACGCTTTGTACAGCAGCACGACCATTTTGAAGTTGTTTTTTTTAATTCGTGATCGTGTATTAGCTGAAGTCTGATTTTGAGGAAATATTGAAAAATGTTGAATGATATCGGGTAGCAGGAAATGGTCAAGTTTCCGTGTCGAGGGATGTGTTCTGAAGCGGCGTTGAGAGAGAAGGTCGCGGATGATCGGGGCGAGAGTATTCATAACTGGTTTCCGGGGAGGCAATGAGGAACCTCCCTCGAGGCTGGTATTTAGGTCGGGTAACGTCTACAGAGAGAGAGAGAGAGAAAGAGAGAAAGTACGAAACGAGAGGAGTCTGTGTTGTACGAGCCGTCAGCGAGAGGCCGAGAGAGCGCTTCAACGCGACGATCGATAAAATTCAATCCCCGGGACTTGAACGAGACCTCCCTCCACGCACAACTCAACATTCGCCCGAGCAACGTCCATCTCTCTCGCCTTTTTCTTCCCATCATCCGCTAAAAAAAAGTATTGTTTCAAATTCGGATGAAATAAGCGCTGATAAGAGCAAAGACGGAAATGCGAATTAACGGACGAAATAAGACGTTGGAAGAATAAACCGCGATGTGAAATTCAATCGGGCTTATGAAACTTTGAGTCATCCCCGGAAAAAAAAACGCAGATTTCCGAGGGGCCTCGTAAATTTATAAGGGATAAATTCACGTGTGCTCGCACGAACGCTCATACGCGAGCATCTCGCGAGACCCGAGGAAAATCTTTCTCAGCGCTCTCTGTTGCTGTGTGTGCTTGCCCTAGTTGGCCTGATTTCTCGTTAACCCTGGACAACCGCCTCATCTCGCTCACTCTTACACTTTCCGGAGTGATTTTAACATTAATGCTTTATACAAAAGCTTCGCTTTTTTCTCATTTTTCCACTGTTGTTTGTTCCGTTTTATTTATTTTCTTCAATCTTCTATAAAGACGAGTGGGAGCTTTGCAGCTTTTTGGGACAAAAATAGTAGAATTCCCGAATTTAAAAAACTGAATTTCGATGTATACGAATTCACTTTAGACCCGGTTCTTTCACCACGTGCACGCAATGTTAATAAAAATACTTTGAATCTACTGCAAGAGTAAATAAAAAGATTAACGTCGTCGGGATGGAGAAAGTTTGGCGCCGGGTCTCCGATTTTTTGGAACTTGATCCGGAACGCGCACGGAGCGGAAGTCACTCTCGATTCGATGGCGTAGGAACTTTCCTCCCGGCTCGCCTTTCTCGTATTTTGAGAAAAAAAAACGCACAACACGCTCGCGTTTCCCTCCCCGCTTGCCGCCTACGTACGTTCATAAGAACGTGACGATAATCCACGATCGGGGCTTACTGGGACGCGAGCAAGTTCCCCTTTCCATCAAGCCGGATTTTCCGCTCGACGCGACGAGAACGAAGAAATGAGGAACAAATCGCGGTTGACTCGCCGTGTGAGCTTTTTCCCGAGCTTTTTATCCTCTCGTTCTCTTCCACCGCATTTCTCCCTCGAACATCCACGTTTTTGCTGTCACCGAGTTTCCCAATCACAGGGGGATTTATATGTGTAAAATTAGTTGGTCAAATTATTATTTAAATATATAGGGAAAGGGGGGCAAAATGGGCCCCTTAAGAAAAAAATGCTTGAAACCTCAGTTTTTTTCACTAGTTTCACTTTTTTTAGTCCCTTGTCAAATATTTGGTGTTGATTTGCTGTGTCTACTATAAATAAAAAGTAAAAAAATGTGGAACAAAATGCCCTCCGCCAAAAAAAAGTATAATGTGAGTTTTTTTTACTCGTCTCATATTTTTGCTATACATTTAGTATATTTATTTATGTATTTAGTATATTTGGTATTTAGTAATTTTCTTGTTATTTTTCTGTTCAATATCATTTCTACTTGACAAAAATTTTGAAAGCCCATTTTGCTCGAAAAAAATATTTGTAGGTTTTTAAAAATATAGAGAGTCCATTTCACCCTCAAACATATTGCGCATTAAAAATTTTAGGGGCCTATTTTGCTCCACCTTCCTCTATATTTTCATTAAGAGTGAATATATAGTATTTGAAATATTTGTCATTGAATACAACGGCAGAGTTTGATTCGTAAAGCAAAATAACCTCTTTAATTAGAACTTTTCTACACATTATCGACCTTTATTTGGAGATAAGTCAATTTAAAGAGTAAAAATGTATAGACTGTGTGGTTTCGTATGTGGAGCATAAAATTTAATTTTCAAAATAATCATTTTCAAGTAACTTATTCGTTACTTTATGAAAAAATGTTTGCGTATAGAACGACTCGAAAACCTGTCTTAAAAAGGTAAAAAAAGTATGTTGAGCTTTCGGATTCTTAATCGTGAGAAAATCGAGATAATTGTTATTGCAGATAATTTCATTTCTTTGCGTCAAAACTAATTATCCAAAATCGGGATAATTATGCGTATGTTATAATTTTGGGACTATACGTGTTTTTGGAGGCGAAAAGGCTCGATCGAGTTTGCTGTTCAGCTTGGCAGAGGACACATGTATAGGGAAGCATGGTCGATGCTCCGCTTCGGGGTAGACCGACCATTCGAGATAATCCTTTGGTCGGCTCGGAGGCTTTGTAGGACGCCACAGAATTACGCGAATATAGTACAGCGTTCCGCACGTACACGAGAGCGCACACGTCGACGTTTCGCCTCCGACCGCAAAGCCACATCTCCGCGATATCCACGCTAGTAACGGGAAAGTCCGTACAAAGGGGGATGAAAGATCCACAGCGACAAAGAAGTAAAAAAAAGTACGAGGATTCAACGGGAAGTGGTCAAGGGAATAAGTTACAATTCCGACGTAACGCGAGTGATTGCGCGTTTCGCAACAATTGGAGAAAAGAAAAAAAAATTTATTTCCGCTGCTTCCCGGGAAATGGATTTTGCTCGTCCCATTGCTTCTTTTTTACGTGTAGAAAACTTGGTGAAAATATTTCAGAAAATTTTCAGAAATCGAAGCTCGTTAATACGAGCGAACCAAATCGCGAACCAAAGTTCGCAGAAACCCTTGGCTCACCGCTTTTTTTTTGTTTCTCTCCGGACGACTTATTTTTTCAACGTCGAGCCGAAATTAAAATAACGGTGTGTGGGAGTCTCGCCTGTACGACACACGTCAGTGATCGCGAAGGGACGTTGAAGTTTTTCAGAAACGCAAACTACGCTCGGCGACCCTATGGAAATAATCCCCGCTCTCACCGGCAATCCACTTAACCTCTGCGAAGAAAAGAAAATAAAAAAAATTGTAAAAATACGTTCCCGTACACGATATGCCAGCACTGCCAATTTCTACCCGACAACCAACGTTACCAATTTTCCGTCAATTTTTTCGTTTCCCTCTTCTCCTCCGCTCGTAACAGCGAAGTAATAAAAAATAGCGAACGAGACGAAAAAACGGGCGAAAATTCATAAAAATATCTGCAATTTGAGATACTTGTTTCTTTTATGTGCACTCATTTCATAGGCGGTCAATTTTGTTTCAAGAAAATTTCGCGCGAATCTACAGGGGTGACCGAAAGCTAACTTTCGAGTATTTCATTTTACATTACAAAAAAAAAATTGTATATTATTTGTATCCTCGAAATTATATATCTGAATGTTTACTTATTAAGGAAAAATAATAGAATGATTGTTTAAAAATTCTTATACACAGGCTCTTATTTCTGCGGTGACGATTTTTACTTGATAATATCGACTTTTTATACATACATACTGTGTATAACCATAACGAATATAAAAAAATAAAAAAGGGCACAGTTATATTGTACAAGCCTTTGTACAGTTAAAAATAACTTGAAAAAAGTTGAATATTTTTTCTTGTTAACAAATTCTAAAATATATGTGTAATATATATTTTTTTAATGTTAATGCAGTATCAATAAAAGCCTTGCCATACGACTTTTCCATACTGCCCCTAATACCACTTACTACTTACTGCTTTTACTTACTATTTATAGCTTACAATTTCAAATATTTTTTTAATATCAATTAATTTACATATCAATATAAAATATAAATATTATAAATCATTTTAATATTTGATATAAAGTAATATGTGTGTAATATTTTTTTTAAATGTTAATGCAGTATCAATAAAAGCCTTGCCATACGATTTTTTCATACTGCCCCTACTACCACTTACTACTTACTGCTTTTACTTACTATTTATAGCTTACAATTTCAAATATTTTTTTAATATCAATTAATTAATTTACATATCAATATAAAATATAAATAATATAAATCATTTTAATATTTGATATAAAGTAATTTATATTATTTTTTTATAACTAAAAAAAAGTTTGGATGTTTTTCGCGACGTAAGTTACGCGTGAAAATGTAAAGTTTATTTTTCTGTTTTCTGATTTAGCAGACGGTCAGACGGTTCCGACGCTTTGCGAGTTATCGGCAAGATGTGTCGCTTCGCACATACCGTTCGAGCTCGTGGAGCACGTTTATCCACCTGTACCGGAACAGCTACAGCTGAGGATAGCTTTTTGGAGCTTTCCGGACAACGAGGAGGACATAAGGCTGTACTCGTGCCTCGCCAACGGAAGCGCCGACGAGTTTCAGCGGGGAGAACACTTGTTTCGTTCCCGGAGCGTCAAAGAACCCCTCCAGATAGGTCAGTGTTGAAAAAGAGCATTAAGGTAGTTCTGTATAGAGTACAGTGTCAAATAAAAAGTTTTTTTCCAATTTATCTCCATGTCATGTGGTTTTTGAGCTTAAGTCAATTAAGAAAAGTTGTTGCTAATTGTTTCAAGAACAACATAATCAAAATTCAAGTCATCCAAGATGACTTGTACTTGCTATACGTATGTATGAAAATTAAAGAAATCGTAATCTTAGGATTTTTTTTCAAAAACTTGAGGAAGCTTCTTTGAAGTACAATAAAGAGCTGTGCTAAATTTTAAGGTTCACCATCTAGAATTGAAGATATTTAGGATTGAAAATGGCAATATTTAACACGGGCTCTTATGGGAGAGCACTGAAAATAGGGATTAGAAAAAATAAATATCTCAATTTCAATGTGGTGAATCCTCTTAAAATTTGGTATGCATATGCGTAACATATCAAAGAATGCTTGTACCAATTTTCAACAAAATTCTATTTAATTGATAAAACTATAGAACTACCTTAAAAATAGAAAATAATCGTGCAAAAAATTAATAAAAATTCTATGCATGTAGACTTCTTGAAATTTACTACATTTTTCAATTTCAAATGAACGTGGAATGAAAGATATAATTTGCATTATGCATTATATTAATTAATTAATTTTTTTTTACGTGGATCGGTGAATGAGCAATTTCTTTTTAGGGTTTCACCTGAGCGCGAGCGTTCACGTGCAAATGCTCTCGACGTCGAGCGGCGCGAGATCCCAGTTCAATGTTGCCGTCACGTTCGATCGTCGTCGGATCACATCGTGCAATTGCACATGTTCCTCGACCGCCTACTGGTGTTCCCACGTCGTCGCTGTCTGTCTTCACAGAATACACATGGTAAACTATTTTTTCATGCTCAAAATTATGCTCAGGTAGCACATTTATCGACCAAAAAACCAACTGTGATAGTTGATAATTGAATTTTATTCATACAAATACTTTAATTAATTATATCAGAAATTTTTGCACTATTTTTTCCATGTTTGTATCAAAAATTTCTAAGTCGAGTTCATTTTGTAAATTATACACGAACCCGTGTATCGATAAAAGGGCTGTTTATAAAATGTGTGATCTACTGTTTTAATTGATACGATAAGAAGTATATTTTTCCTTTACTTCTTTTTATATTTCTTTTCTATACAATAATAATTTTTAATAAAAATTAATTTATTTTTAATCCTCAGGGTATGTTCTGGGTTAACCCAAGCGATTTCGTATTTTGATAAAAATTTTTGGAAACTTGTTTACATTTCATGCTATAACTTTTTTGAATAAAAAAAATATAAAATTTTTATTGAAACCATCTCATTCCAGAGCAAATCTCCGGTCAATTAAAACAAAAGAAATTTCAATTGATAAATTAAACTCTAATATACAACCGATCAAAGTTTGTGGGTTACACTAATCCATGTACGTAGGGGGTGTAATTTTTTTGTAGTACCTCCCGTGAGGCTTAAGCACAAACGTGTTTTTGTAGCTTTTTCTCAAATGCGTATATTTACGTCTTAAAAAATATAAACTCCTGGCTTAAAATAAATGTTGATTTTTATTGTAGAAATATTCAAGAATCAAACATTTTTCCAGATTTTTAAAACCCGTCGAAAAGTGCGCAAGGACGTGAACAACCCTGTTGAATGTGTAATCAAAATTACAATTAGACTGCGAAGGGTTAAAAAAATGTTTGATTGTACTTGATGTAAAATATATACTTTGTCACACAATATATTTTAAATCTAGTTACTGATTCGACTGCGTGAGAATAATAAATATATTGGTGAATGAAAAATGACGAGGTTTTTTTTTTTTTCATTTTCAGCCAACGCAGGTGTGTCTGCGAGCGCCCGTGAGCGAGTCGCTGTCGCGTTTGCATCGTGAGCAACTACAGAAATTCGCTCAGTACCTGATAAGCGAATTGCCGCAGCAAATATTGCCGACGGCGCAGAGGTTGCTCGACGAGTTGCTCTCAGCGCAGCCGAGCGCGATAAACAGTTACTGCGGTGCGCCGGATCCAACCGCGGGGGCGTCGGCGCACGACCAGACCTCGTGGTACCTCGACGAGAAGACTCTCCACGGAAACATAAAGAAGATCCTGATTAAATTCTGCGTCCCGGCGCCGATTGTTTTCAGCGACGTTAATTACCTGAGCACGACCGCCCCGCCGGCCGCGACGGAATGGTCCTCGCTGCTGCGTCCGCTGCGGGGTCGCGAGCCCGAGGGCATGTGGAACTTGCTCTCGATCGTCCGCGAGATGTTCAAGAGGACCGATCGGAACGCGATTCCCCTGCTCGAGATAATAACCGAGGAGTGCATGGCCTGCGAGCAATTTCTTGTCTGGTGGTTCAACACGAAGGTCGCCCTGTTGAACGGGACCGGACACGGAGGTGGCAAACACGGGAGCGTAAACAGCAACGCCCATGCTGCGCAGCACGCGTGTTCCTCCCTCTGCGACGAGATCGTCGTTCTCTGGAGACTGGCCGCTCTCAATCCGGGGCTGTCCCCGTCCGAGAGAGAAATGCTCCATGGCCAGTTCACCGGGTGGCACATGAAGATCATCGACAAAGTCACCAAGAAGCGCGGCAGTACCGTCTCTCACAACACCCAGAATCGTGGACTCAGCGCTCCCCAGAAGGACTCTCTCAAGACGGATCTCGAGATATTCACTGGCTTCAAGCCTGCTCTCGAAGCTTGCTACTTGGATTGGGACGAGTACATTCTCCCTGGCATCACCTACACCGCCGAGAGCAATCCCATGTACCACTGCCCCTTCACATGTTTCCGACATGCCGGTGATATTCGAACTGAAGTTAATCAGGTACGTGCAGAATATACATTCTTCATTAATCAACAGACTTTAGCTCAGCTCGCGAATTGAGGATGTTGTGTTCAACATCGAATTTAATGGAAATTTTTTGATAATTTTACACAATATTAAGTAACATGTTTAAGGAGGTTGTAAGTCTGGAGAATTGCCTGAAAATATCATGATTTGATAGTAAATAAAATTACCTTTCCAATAAGCAAGAAATTTGTATAGGTTATCGAACTTTCTGTGAAGAAAAATATATTTGAAAATGAAAAATTTATACGATAATTTTGCTTCGTGTATGGGGTATCAATTAATTTTTGTATGGCATTGAAGAAGCTTCATCTAATTTTTCAAAAAATTGTCATTCTTTTTGTGAAATCACATAGACAGTAGTCCTGTCATTGTATTACCTTGAATTTCATGTTTTTCTTCAGTTGATTTACAGCAACTTTTCTCAATAAATTTTAACTCTCAAACGACTTCGTATGGGAAAATAAAAGTTGTCAAACTTTTGATTTCTTGCTCCACGGACTCAGTACCCTTCAAAGATCAAGAAAGAGGCTCCACACTTTTGACATTATTCACAATCCGTCAAATAATGTTTTTTTTTAAAATAATTTCTGTTCGCGATATCAGGTTAATTCAAGCGCAGCTGTGTTGAACTGTCAGCCACCGATGTCCCATCATCACGGACGTCGGCCACTCAATGTTGGCCTCGTCGAATTCAGTTATATAAACAGGAAGCGCCTGAACTCGCGCGAATTTCCGGGTTTTGGTTCGCGGAACGGCGGTGGCGGCGGTGATGGGAATCGTAGCAGCGTAAGTTCCGAAGGCTTTTGTGAAAATGACGCGGACATGGCGAATCTGCCGACGTTCTTGAGTCCACCGCAGGTCGTATTGATCAGGTCCCACGGCTACGGTGAATTCGGGAATTGCGGTGACACCGACTCACAGGTGAATCAAACAATTTCCTCTCTTTCATTTATTTTCACTCAACAATTGTGAATTATTTTGCCAGTACGTTAACTTTTCACTTCTCTACTCTTGACATTATTTTTTCGTATTTCATCTTGAATGTGGCTGCTATAAAAAAAATGGACTATTTTGGAATAAATTTACTCAAAAATAAGTCTTCTGCAGTTTAAAAAAGCCAAATTTAGTTTAAAATATGGTCTTGAGTAGAGAAATGAAGAGTAAAGTTAACGTACTGCCATTATTTTTAAAAATATGGTCGATATTTTCTTCCTTTTTTTTTCAAAATTGTACTATGATCGATTGCTTATTACAACAATAAATTGAATGTTTCAGGAGGGCGGTGGCAGCGAGTCATCCTCGAACAGCAACGTCAGTCTGAAGAACGCTCAAGACTCGGACAAGCATCGCTCAAACGCCTCGTCCGAGACGCATAGTGATAGTAGTGATAGTAGTAACAATAAAGCGAATTGTGACGTTAAGTGCGCAAGGACGAATATTGTCGAATACAGTGAGGCTGTGGCGAGCACCTCCCGGGAACCGGCGACCGCCAAGGCGTCGGGGAAGCGCGAGAACGAGTCCGACGCCGAGAAGGACCCCTCGAGACGACCCTCCAAGGACGAGAGCTCCTCCTCGAGCAGCGACAGTCCCTCGGGCGACGAATACAACGTTTATTACTACGACCCGAAAGCAGCGGCTAGCATAGCCGCCAAGGAAGGAAAAGACGCAAAAGCTGATATCCCAGGAAACACAAACGCGAGCGCCGTTCTAGGAAATCTGAAAAAAACTGAGGATCCCTGGGACGTTCTCTTCGCCAGAGCGGAAGGCCTTTACGCTCATGGACACACGCGGGAAGCCTGCATTCTCGGTGTTAAACTTGCCGAGGAATTGCTCGCCAATCCTCCCGATCTCATGATCGAGGTTCCGCCAATGCCCGTCAAAGGAAAGCGTAAAAAGGTACTGTCGAAAAAGAAAGAAAAAAATGAAAGTATTTACTCGGGCAGAGTCCTGCTAATTTTTAATGGCTCCTTTGTTTTTTTTTTGTTTTTTTTTCTTCAGCAACCCGTGAATCCTGCCTCACACCAGCTGACTTGTCTCGCATCGGCGACTCTGGCCAAGTGCGGCTTCCTCTGCACGGTATTAGCAGAAAATCCGGACCACCACAATCTGGCGTTCCGGGTCGGATTGTTCGGTCTTGAGATGGCGAGGCCACCGGCGAGTACGAAGCCTCTCGAGGTCAAGTTGGCGCATCAGGAGAGCGAGCTCGTTGGTCTTCTCAAGAGGATCCCACTCGGCCCGGATGAATTGGCGATGGTCAGACACAGGGCCGAACAATTGAGGGACGGCGTTTTGAGATCTCGAGGACACGCTCTTCTTCCCATTATGCTCGCGAGTTTCATATTTGACGCTCTCAACACGCCCAGACTGCAGGCCGATTGGCCAGTTCTCGCCAATGCCGGTGATGAGAATCTCGGCTTCGACGCCGCTGTCGCTGCGCTCGGGCTCAAGGCCAACGTAAGCGAGGCTGATCATCCGCTCCTCTGTGAGGGAACGCGTCGACAGAGGCGAGTCACCCTCTCGTGGTTATCCATCTTTTTGCCTGTTTTTTTTTGCTTCAAATCTAAATATTCTTGTTTTTTTTCCCATTCAGAGGAGACTTGGCGATTACGCTGCTCGTTCATTATAAAGACGAGCCGATGAAAGTTGCCAAAATAATGGACAAGCTTCTGGATCGTGACGTTCATCAGCTGATAAAATCGCCCATTCTGAGCAGCTATTACAGCTCTAATCCACCCACGAAGAGTCAGGTAAAAATCATAATGAAAATTTTGCTTTTATTCTTAGTAGTAGTTTCTTTTGAATCGTTAGGAATTTTATTCGATGATGTAATAATTTTTTTGGATCTAAAATCAGTTAGCAGGTTTTCGTCGGGCGAAGGCATGCTCGTCCCCGCTCGGTGGAACCGATCCCAGCGGCAATGGCGAAAACGGAGCTGGTACGAGTAGTCGTCCTCACAGCAGTACCAGTGCTGAGCTAGAAACAGGCATGAGCGCACTCACCGTGCAACCTCAACCAACGCAGCCGCCAGTCTCGACCAGAACGAAGGAAACCAGGTACAAATTCAATATTAAAAAAAACATGAAGCCTCTTATTGATTCATCAAAAAATGATCAAAAAAACTGACTTTTTGATCAGTCTTTTTCAATTGTTCAATACGAATTCTTGAATTTCTCCCCGAATAAGTAGCATTGTTGTTATTCAGGAAATTTTGCGATTAAATATCCTATTTTAAAAAAGATACGAAGCTCATAATCAATTCATCATAATTGAGCGTATTATGCGAGGTTGTATGAAATATGCTCCTAGAAGAGTCGCAAAATATCAATTCAAGCATGTAGAAAGGGAAAAAGCGACCGCGTTGTTGCTCGTGAAATAAAATTTTCAAACTGATGCTTTAATTTTGATAATATTATATCGTAAAAATGATTTTTTTTTCTCCAGGTACAAGAGTAAAAGGGTTTATCCATCGATTCCGAATCAGCCTTCGGAAGCCGGAGCTCATTTCATGTTCGAACTGGCGAAGACGGTCTTGGCGAAAGCAGGTGGAAACAGCTCAACGTCGCTCTTTACCCAAGCATCGACGAATCAGAATCATCACGGTCCACAGCGCGCCCTCCACATGTGTGCCTTTCAACTGGGACTCTACGCCCTTGGGCTGCACAATTGCGTCAGCTGCAATTGGCTGAGTCGCACTTATTCGAGCCACGTGTCGTGGATCACCGGACAGGCAATGGAGATTGGGGCTCCAGCGATTTGGTTCTTGATCGACAGCTGGGAGGGTCATCTTACGCCACCGGAAGCTGTCAGTATCGCCGACAAATCTTCTCGCGGCAGTGATCCCAACATGGTCCGCGCCGCGGCTGAGCTCGCACTCTCGTGTCTCCCGCACGCTCACGCTCTCAATCCCAATGAGATACAGAGAGCCATTTTACAAGTATTTCACCATTTTCACATACCTTTATTATAATAAACTAGCAGACTTTGCGCCCTCGCGGTAATAGAAAAAATGATCCAAAATCCAGTTTTTTGGTTTATTCAATATGAATTCTTCAAGTTCACCCCCAAGTAATTCACATTTTCGTGATCTACGGGAAATTTCCTATCGAATAGGCCCTTAAAATCGAAAAAAATGTTCACAAAATTTGGTGAATCACACTGGGTCTCGTGGACACATGAAAATTTCAATTAGCAATATCTTTCCGTTTTCTTGACGAAATGTACTTTATAAAGTGTGGTTTTTAAAGATTTTTGCAAAACTAAACGAATGGCGTTGGAATTACGTCAATCCATCAATTTTTCAAAAAGTTATGACGCTTTGAAGATTTTTGAAAGAATGGAAAAATACTTCAAAAATACGCAAAATTTTTCGAATTTTTTAATTTCAATTTAAAGACCTTATTCGATCGGAAATTTCCTGTAGATAATGAAAATGCTACTTATTTGGGGCGAAATCTAATAATTCATATAGAATGAGCAAAAAACCTGACTTTCGTATCAGTTTTTTCAATTTTTCAATATGAATTCTTAAATTGCGCCTCGAATAAATAGCATTTTCGTTATCTACGGGAAATTTCCGATCGAATAAGATCTTAAAATCGATAAAAAAAAATTCGAAAAATTTTGCGAATTTTTTAAGGTAATTTTTCAAGGTATACCCCTTTCCATTTTTTTCAAAAATCTTCAAGGCGTCATAACTTTTTGAAAAATTGATGGATTGACGTAATTCTTGCGCCATTCGCTTCGTTTTGCAAAAATCTTTAAAAACCACACTTTATAAAGTTCATTTCGTCAAGAAAACGGAAAGATATTGCTAATTTAAATTTTCATGGGTCCATGAGATCCAGTGTGGCTCACCAAATTTTTTTTTCGATTTTAAGAGCCTACTCCATCGGAAATTTCCCGTAGATAACGAAAATGTTAATTATTCGTGGCGAAATTGAAGAATTCATATTGAATGAACCAAAAAACTGGATTTTCGATCAGTTTTTCTATTACCGCGAGGGAGCGAAGCCTGCTAGTAATAAATAAGTGAAAAAATGTTTCTCGATTTTTATCATCCTCAAATCTCATATTATTCGTTCCAGTGTAAAGAACAAAGTGATGTCATGCTGGAAAAAGCTTGCATAACGGTCGAGAATACGGCGAAGGGCGGCGGTGTTTATCCGGAAGTTTTGTTCCAAGTAGCTAAATACTGGTACGAGCTGTATCTTAGGGTGAGTATTCCTTTAAAAACTCGATACTTTTTTTATTGCCTAATAATTAGCGATTGTCTTTAAATGTTAATACTTTATTTCAGCATACACCCGGTGGTGAACAACAGGATGAGATTCCTCACGACTCCTTACAATTGGATCCAAACGGTGGACTCTTGGTCGACACTGGACCGGCGGTAGATCTGACCACAGGGCAGATGATGCCTGGCCCAGCTCCTGCGGTCGTTGTAACGAGTACTCAACCACCACCGCAACCTTATCCACCGCACCCCGCTATCACGACCCTTGCTCCGCTAGGTGAGAATTCCAGAACAATTCCCTATTCATAAAACGTCATACGTTGTTTTTTTTTTCGCGAATACTTTTTCAATAAATGTACTATTTGCAAAGAATATTCTCCCAAGATTATGTGACCGAATAACGCAAGAAAGTAGAATCGATGATTATTCAAATCCACTAAGATAGAGTATTTACGAGATAATTGAAAAACGATCCGAGTCGGTTCAACTTTTACCGGCGTAGTTTGCATCTGGGGATATCGTGAGTAAAAACAATGATGAATTTTTTTTTTTAGGAGTTCCGATGTCGTATGTTGGACCGTACAGCTTTATCCATCCGCATCACGCGATATCGTCTTTCGGTGGTCCGATGCCGCCTCACAGAGTGGCATTACCGCCTCCGCCACCTCACATGCAGCCGCGGCCTCCTCAGATGTATCACACGGCTTTCCATCCGCAGCACGCTCAACATCCCCAACATCCTCAGCATCCCCAGCATCCCCAGCACCCTCAACATCCGCAACATCCTCGACATCCACCCCCAGTTACACAGCCGCCGCCGGTTCAACAATACTATGCTTCACAGCCGACCGTAACGACGGTCAACGTTCATCCACCGCCTGGAACTCATCACATGTTCAGCATGCAGCAACCCATGCCGGTCAATGTACGATGTTATATTTTATATTTTATTTATATTTTATTTCGTTTTCTCAATCGTTCAATCTTCTTCGACTATTCTTTCGTTGGATAAATAAATTTTCATCGTCTTTCGATTCCTCAGGTTCAAGCGAACATGCCTGCACCGATGCCTGGACAAAATGTTATGCCTGGCCCCTCTTTGGTTCAGGCGCAACCGATCATGTCGACCGTCAGAGCGCAGCCTCAGGTATTTTATTTTTCAATCGAAAGCAGTGCCAAATTTTAAGGATGTTGCTACCATACAAACTCAAGGAGAAGTTAGTGACGTTTGAAAATTTTTGTAATTGAGATTCAGCTGGAAATATGAAAAGGAAATAATCTTCAATATTAAATGAATGCAAAGCACACCCGAAAAAAATGTTTATTAATTAAACAAAATTGAATATAAAATGGAAAACGTATTTATTGTACCGTATCACTAACTTTTGTACGTTAGCTGCCAACTTTAAAAGGAAACAAAAACACGCGCTCAATAAAAAGAAATAAACGATAATGATAAAAAATTACAAGGAAAATAAGCTATTATCTGTTTTATATGTATGTAATGTATGTACAGAGTAAAAAATAGCGATTAAAAAGTTAACTATTTCAAGTTACAAGAGTTTTTTTCATCACATCTGACAGAAAATCTGTCATATCCATACTGTCGTGATAAACTCGCTATTTAAAGTACTTCATTATTTAATTTTTCTGAAACAACGCTCCTAATAACTTTGAAAATTTGCAAATACTTTGCTTACTAATTCAATAACAATACCTCCAATTTTAAAAAAAATTTCTCTTTTTTAAACATACAAAAAGTACTTGTATGCAAAGAAAATTTACAAATCTTTTTAATTTGAAAAAAATTGATAATTACAATTGATAAGTACTTAATTTTACATTTGGTCTATGTATATATTTTTCATTGAAAAATGTACAAATAAATGTTAACTTCTTTATTAAATATCTTTCAAACTATCCTCCTAAAGTTCACTAAATTTAGCAAGCATTTCTTTTTCAAATCATTATTTACATGTAAACGCAGTTTCATTAAAATCTCTCTTTTTTTGAGGTAAGGGCTTAATATCCTTAAATAAGTCGCCCAGTATAATATCGGTAACTATTTTTTGCAGATTCACAGGCAAAGTCAACCTTTTAGCACGCAACAATTGCGCGCACTGTTAGCCGCTTACAGAGTAGGAATGTTGGCCCTGGAAACTTTGGCGAGGAGAGTTCACGACGATAGACCTCAGGCGAAATACGCTCGAAATCCACCATACGGGGAGGACGTAAAATGGCTTTTGAGGATTTCGAAGCGTCTCGGGACGCAGTGCTTTCATCAACTGTGCATATGCACGGTCAATAGTATCGTCAGTCCTTTCGTTCTCCACGATGTCGCCCTCGAAGCCGCAAATTACTTGTCGCGCAGCAGTCCCGGCTTGATAGGTCAACACCTGCGATCAGCTCTTCTCGCTCCACTCGTCCACAAGTGTCAACAAATGTGAGCTTCTCGCGAGATAAATGACAAAAATATTCTAAAATTTGATATGAAACCGATGATATTGTTTTCGAACTTAGGTACATTCAATGCATACATCACAAATTGTATCATCTCATGACTGGAGAGTACGAGGAGTTCGCGAGCGTCGTCTGCGCGGCGAGAGCGGCTTTTCACATCACACCAGAAGGTCACAATCAATTCAAAGAGTGGCTTCAATCGATAAAAAGGTGAGACGGAGAGCGAATATTGCGAATAATAAAGTTATTCCGTTTTGTTGATGTTAAAATGATTTTTTTTGTTGTTGTTGTGGAAAATAGATCACCAGCGTGTAGCAAAGACTTGTGGGCCCAGATCAATGCGGCTCTGCAGACAAACGGCAAATGACACAGAGCAGAGCCAGGCGTGACGTGGCTCACCTCTCGTCCTCATCCCGCAGCATCGTCATCTCATCAAGCAGCCCTCGTACTTCAACATCATCAGCATCACTGTCATTCCCATCCGCAGAGCGTTATGTGCGTTCACGGGCTGGCCACTCTGAACGAACTTGCCTGGGACAAAATCTCAATGCCGCGCATCCTCGAGGCTCCCGTCGCTCCCCCATACGCACCGCGAATGATCATCGCCGGTCAGCAGCAAGCCTCGAGCATCGCCCATCGCGAGATTATCGATAACGCGAATTCTCAGGATTTAGACTCCGTAGAGGAACGTTGTAGTTGATTACGCTAATTTCTTTTTTCCTATTTTCCAACGAAAGAAAAGAAAAAAAAAGAGAAAAAAAAAGAAAAAAAGAAATTGATATATTCCGTGCTCTTAAGCAAGTTTTCAATTAACTTTTATGCGATTTTCATCTCTATCCCTTCATCGATGTTTCTTCGATATATTTTCTATCCGTATACATGCATTTGTGTGTTTCATTTGTTTTCTCGATCTTGTAAATTTTTCGTTTATTCTTCTTTTTTTTTCATCATGAGAATGAAATATTTTAGTTTCATACATTTTTTTGCTTCACCGTTGTCACTTTGGTTCCCGTGAAGAGAACGATATTCGAATTTGCTTTTCGTGTTTCATCGGCCCGGCCTTGAATCGCAACTGTGACGAATACATTAATTCTGATACGAATTCGAACCGATTGACCTGATTTAATGAAAGATACGATATCTCTGATTATTCAAATTCACAACGAGCGTCTAAATCAGACATTCTTTTCCATCCTCATTGCCGAAAAGTCGAAAAGTATCGTGATAAAATGAGTTTTTTTTTCTCCACCGTGGAAACTTTATTATATGCCTGTATCGGACCTTTTTGTTTCATATTCACTCTTTGATCATGAGAAGTCGCCCGAGCGAGGATTATATTTTTTGAAAAAGGGTAACGAAGAAAAATTCGTGCATAGATGTGTCCGGATTAAGATAGAAATCAAACGAGACGAATAGTTGGAATAAGTTGAACTGAAAAAAGCGTAAATACGATAACCGAAAAAAAATGAGAGAAAAAATTGTGACGATCAACCTCGTCGTAAATATTTGATAAAAATTCATACATTGAACGAGTCAATCAAAACGGGACAGGATTGAAGAAAAAAATCCAAAGCTTTGAACAAATCACCCGCTATACAGATAGAAAGACTATTGGACATAATTACATTAGAACGTTTGATTTTTTTTTTTCATTAGCATTATCTTCTTCTTTCTTAAAGTCAGAAACTTTTTGTCATTTTCTGACCGTATCGTGATTTCAAAAATATTTTAAAATAATTTTAGCATAGCATAATTTTCCTTCGTTTGGTCGTCGTTCGTAACCAAAAGATCCTCAGATTCATTTTTTGACACAAGAGTCACGAGTGTCGTTCAACGACCGCAATAGTACTTCAATGTACAGTGAGTTACATTCGTTTTCGTTGTTAATCAACAGAACGTTATTTAGATACTCACTGCAATCATGATACATAATTGAGTCTTATTTTTATTATTCGAAAGCTCTATTTTCCCAGTGTCCCCAGAATAGTTACTGAATAAGTACGCGAGGCTCGATATCACGACATTGCTTTCTGAGTGTCCCACTATCGTCTCCCGTTTGGTGTGTTTCATATTAATGGCATTAGTACAGAAACTTCGGGAAATCGCTTTCCCCTGTGGATCGCTCAACATATTGAGCTCTCAAATTCAATCCACAAGACTATGCAATAGTCACTCTGTACTAAAACATTGTCAGATTTTCAATTCATTTCTGCACTGACTCCGTTCTTGTGCAAATTAAAATTCTCCAGAATTAAAGGTACTATAAAGTATAGTCTGATTATTTTTTAATTTTCATTTATCTGCACTTTATTTTTGTTCGTATTTCTTCTTTCAATCTTTGGTTCGGGAGATCGCCTACTTTATACGTTTTTTTTTTTCGAAGTTTTTACTTCGCAGTCGTCTCCTATCTTTTCATTCTTTTTATTTCTATTTTTGTCTTCTCATCATCCAGACTATTGCCTGTGATATCCATGAGATCATTAACTACGCTGTTTATAATTTTTGGCACTATATTAGTTATCGAAGAGTTTTGTAAGTTCAAAATCTAACATTTTTTTTTGTATTTACAGTAAAAGTTGTTTTTTTTTAAACAATTTGAGCAACTACACAAGGCACATCGGAGTCAGTCTAATTCCTGGACAGTCTTCTTTCGCTTAGCTCACATTACTTGTGACCGTAGGGATCACAGTGTCGTGTGTGTCACATTTGAATCTGTTTTTATTCATCAGCTGGATTGCTGTCCTTCCATAATGCCATCGTGGCGAAGGACAGACTTTTCTTCGTATAATTAGAAATTGTGTTTTTTTTTTCGTTCTGAATAACCATTCGTTATTCTCGTTCCTACTTTTTCTGTAAATGCAATCTTTTAATATGTCCGATACAAAAAAAAGCAACGCGAAAAATGTTTTCTATATTTTTTTAGAACATTTTTTTGAACCTATCATGTTTAAACTCGACATGGGGCCTAGTAGAAGTACCAGCAGTAATTGATTTCTGTTAGGGCATCCGCGGGACCTGGTATATACTACACCCGCGGAGATCTTTTTTTTTCTTAAGATTAAACGCCACTTAACTCTCGATTAGATAGTAAATTTTTATTTTTACTCTATATAGATAGGACGAAATCTGGTCTCGTTTCGAAAATCTGAGTTTATTATTATTTCGTAATTTCTTTCGTCGTTTTTCCCAGTTTTATCGAAAAAAAATAAGTAAACGAACGACGTATGAGCTAATAACTATATTTATATAATCCCAGATTTATTCGAAGTTCGTATTTAGACGGTATTTACTATTTACACGATAAAAAAAAAAGAGAACAAATATTCTATTACGATTTTCACTCTCATTTTTTTTCTTTCTTTTATATATACAGCGAAAAAATATATTCTCTTTCCCATTTAAATTTTCGAATGGCATTGTTCACTCTTTATTAGCGAATTTCTTCTATCATCTCTCACACTCTTTCTTCCCTTCGCCTATCTTCTATTTTTTTTTCTCTGTCTTCATGTATGGTAAATCTACACAATATAAAGAAAAAAAGAATCATGCACCGTGTTCTCGTTTGTCATCCGTTGACAATTCATCGACGTAAAAATGATCTCTGTATTTTTTTTTATTAAAAGAATAATTTGAAAGATGAATAAATAAGTAAAATAAAGTGATAATGATAAAAAAATGGAAAAATAGAAAAAAAAACATGAAAAAGCTGACATATCACCTACAAATTTACGTCACCCGTCCCGTACTGCAAAAAAAAGTATCAAAAATCAATCGAAACTTTCGGGCCGTTAATTCGATCGATAAAATTTTCAATCGGCAATTCATAACGAGAAAAATGAGAAAAAAATTCTCCAAGAAGGGAGATATTTGTGTAGAGAGAAAATAAAACGAACAACTTTTTTTTCTTTGATTTTCCTTTTTATTTTTTAATTCAGGTAGCGCCTAGAAAATCAGGAAAAAAAAACTGAAAACGGAACACACACAGACACGAAAAACACGATGAAATTTTTTATGTAAGCGATACTTCCACGATAAACGGTAAGAGAGATTTATTTTCTAATATCCGCTTTGAACACGGACCACATTCGAGGAGAGTGTCGTTCGGGAACACGAAGAAATCCGGAGATGAAAGAGAAAAATAAAAAAAAAACGTAAAGTCTTAATGATAATCAAAATATTGTTATTGTTTTTAGTAATTGAACACTGAACAGTGCCTCATCGAAATCTATGTGAAAATGAAAGAAAGAAACGAACAAGAAGAAAGCAGAAAAGAAAAGAAAAAACACTTTTTGCAATGCCGAATAATAATAAAAAAAAATGAGCTGTGCAATCAGTCGAATTGCTCTTCGTGTCTTGTAATCGTATATTTATTCTCCAGTGTTGAATATAATATATTTCATTGTTAAAAGTTATTTATACCGAGTACTGAGATGGAAAACAGGAAGAGATAAATGTAGATGTTTTTTTGTTTTTTCAAGAACCCGTACGTTTGGAGTTTCACGATCCTTGAAAATTTCGTTCACTCGTCAAATTTTGCTCAGTGCACTGAAGAAAGACTTGATCCAAGATTTTTTTCTTTTCTGTTTATCTATTCGTCTAGAAATGAGCCAGGATTGACGAAATTTATTATATTTATTTTTTTTCTCACGATGAACGACGTTATCTTTTTTTTTCTGGCTCGTTAAAATGTTCTTAACAGGCCAAAGTATAAATTCAGAGAGTTCCTTTGATCGGTGGTGGGTGATTATTTTTTCGTTGAGCTCGTTCCTTCAAAATTAGCCACTTTTCTTGCAAGGACGGAGAAATTGGCATGCACACGGCGGAATGATTTTTCGAAGAGGAAAGAATAAATTTTTTCGAACATTTAAAACTTACCCATTTCAGCGAATAAGTAAAAGCCTCGATTAGTCTCGTACGTAGCGATGTAGAACGTTTGAATTTTTCAAGAAAGTCAGAGGGAGAGATTGCGAAAAAATCTTCGGTGTCATCAGCGTTTTAATAAATCTAAATTTAACCGTTTATATAGCTTGTAGTAACGAATTAGCTAAACTCGTCGTTAGCCTAATTAGATGTTTAGAAAAGAATCATTGAAAAATATCATTATCGCAACTGCCTCAAGAAAAAAAAAATGATTGATACTTGTCGTTTAATGAAAAAGTAAAGAGAACAAAAGCGATTACGAACATAATTGATTATTGATAGATAATTAATAATAACGATAATACACTTATCCTAACACAAGTAATTATTAATACCAACATTATCGTCATATTGAGTGCACGAGCAGAACATTCTCATTAAATTATTAGGCTTCGATTTAATAGCTAATAAACACGTCCTTTAGCATACGTATAAAAAAAAAGGAAAAAAAAAAACAGAAGAAATTGTGAAGAAATCAGCCTGTAAAATTGAGCATTTGATATTAATTTTTCTTTAAAACGTAAGTGAGGTCAAAATATTGTACTCGCGTTTCTACCATTGAAAATTCAATCGAACATCCATCGTTCGGAAATTTTGCATTTTTTGATGAATTTGTTCTTCACTGTGTTTCTTCCTTTCCCAATTGTCCCATCAAGTAGCATTGCCCACGTTAGTCGGTGTACGACTTGTTAGAGAGGAAAGAACAGAGAGTTTTAAGAGGATTTATCGAAGGACGAGGAGATAACGATGACGACGATGCGATTACGACGATGAGTGAAGCAACTCGGGCGAAGCAGATCGGGAGAGCGGCGAGAAATCTATTTTTACATATGGTCAAAAATTTAAGAAAAAAAAAATGAAGCGAAAGAGAAATAAGAGAAAAAAAAAGAAATAGGAATAAAACGAATATTCTGCAAAATGAAGCTCTATAGTTCAAGTAAAGAAAAAGAAGAAGAAAAAAATAAGAGAGATAAAAAGTAAAATAAAACTAAATAAATGCAAAAAGGTGGTTATAAATTCAGCTAGACTTTAATGTAAATTAAAACGAAGGGAAGAAGCTCTTAAATAGTGGTGTAGAAACGCGAGTTCTCCGCGAGTACAGATTTAAAAGAAAAAAAAAGCCCACGGAGAGGCCTCTCGGGCACTTGACAAATGCCAATTTATTTTTTAGAAAAATAATATTGAAAAAAAGAGACAAAATGGAATTAATAACGATGATCGGTAAATTCGATGAAATTGCGAGTTTGGTTCATTTTGAAAATTTAGTTAGCGACGTATCTTGAGGCTGAAAAATCAGCGAAAAATTCGTTCTCGAATAACATTAATCATAAATATTTATTGATAATAATTATCCAGGAGCGAAATATAAAACGAAGGGGATGGAAGAAAAAGAATAAGATCTCAATTTCTCCTATCGCTGCTTCGTTCGATTACTTTGTTATTAATTTCACTGCAAACGGTGCTCCGCGTATATAAGTGACGTTAAAAATTTTCTACCTAAACGATAAGCAACTGTCGTATTATAGATGAAATTAAATATGAGTGTGTGTTTTACGATTATTCTATAAACATTGTAGACTCGATGAAAAACGTGAAATAAAAATAAAATAACACAACGATCGCTCGTTTTTTCGAATTTTCAAGGTTGCGGTAAACATTTGTATATGAAAAAAATGTTTAATACTTCGAATCAGATCGAATTTTCAGGAGCTTCGAAAATCTGTTCAAGCAAATGAGAATAATTTGTTAAAAAACTACACTTTACTTAGCACGATTTTTCACTGTCGAGCCAGGTATGCCTGAATTATTAATTTCATCAAACTGACGATGTTTTTTTCGATTAAAAAAAGAATATAGATCAGAATTGATCGCACTTCAAGTTTTACGTATGAAGAGAGATTGCGGAATGGTACGCTCATAAAAATGGATTTTAATATTGAAATAGATCATATATATTATTACCGGGACGGTAAAGGGTAGTGCAACGGTGCTCTGTTCCAGACGTCTAAATCAGCTCCTTTTTTTCTCAAGCCTTTTTGCAAAATCAACAATTCCATTCACTTTCTTTTCCCAAGTTTTCACCAAAATTGTCTCCTCGATAAATAGAACAAAAAATCATTTAATTATTTTCTTTCACTAGCAAAATAACTGGTAAATATTGTCTGGAGACTCTTGCACTGGCCTCTCCTCTAAATAGATGTGGATATAGATATGTATTATATAAATAAATATATATATATATATATATATATATTATACATGCATTGAATATAAATAATAATTAATAAATATATGAAAATGCGCGTGTGGATGCATTCGCAAATTTCAAATTCACGCGCGAAAAATAAATAAAATATTCATCATGACCATCGTATGAAACATTACGTTACGTTACGGAAGAAGAAAAATCGTGAACGGAGTTTTTTGATTGTCGAGTTATTATAATTTATATAGAATTTTTTCCATTTCTATATGTTAGATGTTCGTAGAGTTTTCTATTATTTTAATTTTTTTTCGAGATCAACTGAATACAATTTTTACGATCGCGGGCTCATTCGTTCTTGAAACGGAAGAAACGGATACGCTCTCACTGCTTGTTAAACGCAAATTCTATATGCATTTATTGTAAATCATGCGATCGATTTTTCTCTTTCATAATCGGTTAGACCGTTGTCCTCGTTAAGACTATACTTTTCTCATCTCCGATGATTACATGTATAAAAAAACGATAAATAATAACTATTATCATTGCGCCATGGTAATCGCGAATATACATATTGTGGTGTGGATCTATTATTAACGATGAATCCGTCGATCGCTGATGTAATCAAACGTATTCGGAGTGAATTTTAAATAGAAATACTTCAAATTAGTACGATGACTCTTACTTATTTACGATTTTTATTTTTTATTCAAATTACGAAAAAAAAAAAATTCAACATCGCAGTCGGTAGGACTCGAACCTACGCTCCCAGAGGGAATCTGATTTCTAGTCAGACGCCTTAACCACTCGGCCACGACTGCTTACATGAAGTCTTGTTGAATATATCTACTTTCAACAATTTTAATGAGAATTCGAGTTAAATGGCGTAACAATTATATCGAATACAGTGATGATATTTCAATTTTTTTATTTTCAATATTTATGTTGTTTCGTTACGTGAAAAGTAAAATACTCATTGAAAGAAACGTAAAGAATTGACACGCTATGGACTGCATCATGAATATTCGTGAAAATGCGTATTATTCAAACTTTATCATCGAAGCAGTCGTGGCCGAGTGGTTAAGGCGTCTGACTAGAAATCAGATTCCCTCTGGGAGCGTAGGTTCGAGTCCTACCGACTGCGATGAGATTATTTTTTTTATTATTATTTTTGTTAACCCTGAAAGAAAACATAAAAAAGCATACTTATTTATTTGTTCATTATTAATAACATATTAAATAATCTATATATAATTAATAAAAAATATAAAGTATATAAGATGCAATAAAAATATAAAAAATAATAATAAATGGAGTAACAATTAATATATGACAAATGAAAATTATGTTTTTTAAAAATATCTCTTGTAATTATTATTATTCATATTTTGTAACGAGTTTTTTTGAAATGTTCATTTCAGGTGAAAAGATGTATCGGTGAAAAATTTTGCAGTGGTTCGTGATGTCGCGGTAATGTAAAATTGGATTGTATGCCCAAGTGTTTTCATGCACCTGATGGTTACTACGCGAAAGGAATGACTCGCTTGTCGCCTTTAATTTTTTTTTCTCGTAATTATGACACGTTACATATTTTTTGGCACACTTTATCGAGATCGTGAATGATGCTCGACATTGTTTCATATCGTTGAATAAATAAATTTTTACTGAACAAATAAATTCGGTTAAAAAAAAAGAAAGAAAAAAACGGATCATTTATCTAATATTTTTTCTGACTGCACTTGACGTACTTGTCGACTGGATAAACTGAGCGATTGTACATTGAGAGAAAACGACGATATAAGCATACATTCGAGCCTCCTCGCGTAGTGCGATAATCACGTGAGTGTCACTATCTCGGTCACGCGTTCTCGATTAAAAACTATGCTACACTTACTGCAACGAATTCTTTCCTAATAATTAGATTGGAGAACGAAAATAACTGCAATTTGCGAAACAAATATTAAAGAATTCCGATAGATATGAATTGAGTCATGAAAACATTTTTTTGTTTATAAATACATATTAAATAAAAAGTTTCACGCTCAACTATATACTTATTAAAACTTAAAAAAATTATTGTTTATCAACACGTCCTTGGCTACATATGAATCATATATAGGGATTGTTGATGATTTGTAAATATTTTCTTTTGTATCTCTGCTATCGAAAATTAGTCTCTACTTTTTATCTATCTGAGATCTCATAACGATAAAAATAAATTTATTAATGTCAATGGTGAAAATAAAAAGGGATGAAAAGCCAGATTTCTGTATACGATATTTGTGCATTGTAATTGATCATATATTCACGTCTAGAATTTTTCGTGACAGGAGAGTAAGTGTGATTTGCTCTAATTTATTGCTATTGAATGCTGAATCTATACAAAGGAGTTAAAAATCTTTGAATTGTATATACGAATCGTAAGTAACTGTAATTTGTCATCGGATGAAAAATTTCCAGAAAAATTGACGTTGAGATAATGTCGATCGTATGGTTTTTTCCCTCACGCACTCACCATCTCTCTGCGCGGCTCGGGCAACATTGATAAATAAAAAGTCCGATTGATAAATGCTTTTTACCTTCCGTCCAAAAGTTTCCACTTTCCATCAAGCGCGTGCTTATCTTCAGTTTTTCGATTATGCCACAAAGAAGCTAGCACGATAAGTGCAATCTGCACACTCAATATGTACTGATAATGAGAAACGTTTGCATTAATTTGTGTCTTCACGGAAATCGTTGGCTTCTCTTCCATCGTTTTTTTTTGTAAAAATTATTTTTCAACTTTTTTCGCTAAAATTTGGCACACATTGAGATTAATGTGATACCTAACTTGTGTCGAAATTTCAATAACTTCCACCGTCTGTAAATCGAGATATTTATCTTTGAAAATCGAATTTTTGGGCAGCACGTTAGCTCCACTCTTCACTTCTCTACTCGTGACCTTATTTTTTCGTATTTTATTTTGAATTTGGCTGCTATAAAAAGATTGACTATTCTGGAATGAATTTAATTTTTAAAAAATCCTCTGCAGTTTTACAAAGCCAAATTTAACTTAAAATGTATGCTCCTGAGTAGAGAAGTGAAGAGTTGAGCTAACGTACTGCCAATTTTTGTTGTGACTTCTCATAAGACCCCGTATTAAAAGTTATTACTTTGCACAATGAATATCTCGACATCTGTACGATAAATCTTCCTTAAATTTTAAATGTATTTTAATATGCCATCAAGGAACATTAATATTAATTTTCGTCAGATTAACTTGAAAATAATTTCACTTGATGATTTTTGCCTCAACTTTACACATAAGACGAATGCACGATACTATACGATACGATAATACCTCCTTAATGAAGTTATTATACACTTTTTAAAAGTCCCAGGAGCTAAAAGATATGTAACAATCGATCGATGCATTGGACAAAACGCAGCAGTCGTGGCCGAGTGGTTAAGGCGTCTGACTAGAAATCAGATTCCCTCTGGGAGCGTAGGTTCGAGTCCTACCGACTGCGAGTTCAATTTTTTTTTCTTCTCCTCCCCCTCACTAAATCTCCATGAAAATGACTTTTCCAAATGTAGTTGCAATATGGCGAAGCCCAAACTTTTCTGATCGAGATTTGCAGGGGAAAAAAAATTTTAATTACTTTTCGCAGTTGACGCAACTGCGAATTCCGCTGAAAACTCGTGCACCGAGCGAATTAAACTTTGGCAAGCGCTCCATCCTCCCTCGCTCGATTCCGTTATAAGGAAACTCGAGTACACACGATACACAACTTGACATAAGGACACAAGCACGTGCGGCCTCGCATCTCGAGTGTCGGTCTTATCATCTCGAGGTATGTATAGAATATTTTCAAAGATACTCGGAAAATACGATTAGAATCAAAGCGCACTCGCGTCATCGATCTCATCTCGTTCGATGCCACGATAACAAGGAATTATTCAGAATAACTATATATGGTCGGTTAAATTTAAAAAAAAATTACTTTTGTCTCGATCTTTCAAATTATTTTATTTTTATATGCGTCTTGAACAGCATCAACAACGTAATCATGTATAGGCGCATCTGTTTGAAGCTGGAGCTATTTCGTTATTGATTTTCGATTAATAAAACGTGACTAGCCCGTTCAATCTCTTCCAGATCAACTTGTAATTGAACTAAACTTGTTTCCAGGGTCACAAACAAAACATTTCATAGACTTCTCCATATACATAAACGTACACCGTGATTTGTCACTCACTTTGTTTCACGATAAATGTATCGATAAATTTTTTCTATATAACTAATAAACTTTTGTCACAACCTCGAATAGAATAAAAAATATCTTTCCATGCATAATAAACTATTTTTTATAAATCAGCGAAGAAAAAAAGTGAAACATGCATTGGCTTTGTTCCCATGGACAATAGAACGCGAGGCGTTGTTGTTATTCATCATCTAACGCAATAAAATATCATCGCGTTTCCCTTGACCAATTAATTTTTCATGCATGACTTGTCCACTGATCGCGAGGAAATCATTGACAAGACGAACGTCACACGAGCTTCCGCATTTTATTTGTTTAAAATTAATTAATTTTTCAAGTTCGTAGCGAGAATTTCGTTTATTTCCGAGGAAAATTCCTCGCGCGTGTTTCATCATTTTGTCAAAGAATTTTCGCACGTGGCTCGTGACGATTTCACTTTTGGCAACTGCACACTTTCGTTCAATCGTGTCACGTGTTCCTCACGCTGCTTCGTGTATTTATTTTTGTTTTTCTATATCTTATATTTGTATACACATGCTTATCAGATGGAGGTCAGCTCGTAATGCAACCTGGGCCGCCTACTTCGCTCTTTCGTTCGCGAAAATTTCGTCAAGTGTTCGTTGCGACTCTATAGTTTTTAATCTGAAAAAAATGAATTTTCGTCAATTTTTTCTCCACCCGTAGAAAATTAAATTCCGCGAACGAATCGCGATATTTTTTTTTGCGCGATAAGCTCAATTTTGGACGAAGATCTCATGCTTATTTTCGCCAGCCGAGTGAAAAAAATTAGAAACTCTTATCGAAAATTGTCTCGCCAGTCTAGCGAGTTTTTTTCCATCGCCGGGCCAGACGAAAAAAATTAATAAATACGCGATTATATAGAAATGTGATATTTGACTGGGGATGAGAAATGTAATTGCTCCGCGAGAGTTTGGGGAAAGTTTGTCGTGTTATCGGTAGTGATCGGGAAAGGGAAGAGGAGAACGACGAGGGAAGTACGATAGTAGAGACGAAGTGGATCTATCTGGTGTGAGAAAACTTGATCAGAGTGGTTTTTGCGAAGTAGGGCGCGAGATGAAGAAGAGAGAAGTAGAAGAGCCAGATGAGGAAGGAAGGAGACTTGAAGCGAGGAAGGAGGAGGAGAGATAGAAAGAGAGAGAGAGAATTCATTGCCAACAGAATCGGACAACTGCGCGCGCAGATCCCCGCTTCTTTTTCTCCTCTCAACTTGAGGGCTCTATATATGACGTCACCGGAGTAGGTCGCGGGCACTCAGCTGACTTGCTGCATTCGGAAATCCCGAGAACCTCAACAACAACCGACCTCACCAACCCCTCGAAATTTTCACCGCAGGTACGAATTTTCCAAATTTTATTCTTCCTTTTTCCTCAATCAACATTGTTTTTTCTCTCATCCTCGTTTTGTTGCTATTTACGCTTCCGGTATCGATTCCGTTCGTCATTCAAATATTAATTTTTCATCAATCCAACTCATTTCATATGATTTTTTGAAATAACTTTTTCAATGATGTATCTATTTTATAAAATTTTTATAAAATTCACGTTTGCCTCGTACCGAAAACTGTTTCGTTGTACATTATTGTAATTTTATTATTTTTCAAATGTCAGATAATCGAGGAAATAGGAAATAAATTTTTCGCAGGCTTATATACACGTTTCAAAAGAACATTGTCATTTGATAAATCGTAGGCAATATTTGCGAGCGTGCTGACACGTTGAAATGCCGAATGATAGAAATGACAGGGGGACGGAGATTAAATTAGGCATTTTAGATTTCGATGATTCGCGCATGCAGTGAAACGTTGTATCCATTATTCAATGAGAAGTTTATTGTGTCGGACGATACGTACTGTCAAGGCGGATCGTCGAATGAATATTAGTTGTCAGGGATTATTCATCGTGGCTCTAACGACCAAGTGACGTGCTTCCTAGCGCGACGCGTTGTGCACAATGAAACGAAATGAACAGATAGCGCGAGCCAGAGCGAAACAGACAGAAAGAAAGAGGAAGTCGAATATTGATTACATATCAATTAATAACTGCTCACATGGTTTTGTCACAGTCGTCACAATCAAGTTCTCGCTAATTGCGACAAATTTCAATAGTTGAACGTCGAACGATCTTCCAATGAATGCTATTTGATTGTTTTTTTTTTCATACTTCGTTTATTTGTTTTCGTTCAAATGCTTTTTTCATTTGCTCAATGAAACGAAAAATCATATATGAAACATTTCTTCGGATACAATTTTTTATTCATTCATTTTAAGGATATAATGTTTGCATCGTTGAATTAATTGCTTTTGTACAGGAGCTTTTCACGATGGCAGATTCATTGGAGCAGATGCACAAAAACGATACGATAAAACTCCGCGAACGTCACATTGGGTGAGTGAACACGAACGACGAATAATATATTGTCCAATAATCGAACGATTTGCACAGTTGAAATTTTTGAGACAGGTTTTCATGCATTTTTCTCAAATTTTAGCATTCAACTTTAGATACGAATATCTTTATCTAATCGACTAGACACAAGAGACCATTTTTGAAGATCAGTCAATTTCTTACAAAAATATTTTTCTACTTTGACATCAAATATCTTTGAAATGGTGAGATTAATGAAAAATACACAAGAGAACTTGTTTGTAGAGCGTTAAATTTCCTACAAAAATATATTATTGGCTTATCTATAGAATAGGCGAATGCGGAACTACAAAAAATAAAGAAAAAACAATTTTTTCCCATACTATTTAAATGGAAAATAAAAAAGTACTAATAGCGACCTCTAAATATTAATATTAAGAGCTCCGCTTTAAACAGGAGTATTTTTTCACCTCCCTTTAACTTTTTAGTCTGTTTCATAGAGGACATTTTTTTTTAATTTGGCACACCCTAATATTTATATTTGCGAGATTAGTTTAAAGTACTAACTTTTTCAGATCTTTTCAAAATTATATGTGTTATAGATTTTCTTGTGATTTTTGTTTCGGTTTTGAAAATGACATCTGGCAAATTTTTTTTTCGAAATATCTCTCTTTCTCACTGAATTCGATGTATATACAATTTATATGGCGACAGATATTCATGGGGAGGTCCTCGGGGTCGCGGTTATCGGGCGTTGCCCGAGTCATCTTGATAGCACCGGCAGACATTCTCGAATCGATCTACGCGAAAATTAGCATATTATCACTCGCTTTTCTGATAAAATTTCATGCATATATAGCCAACTCTATGCATGATAATCTCTTTGCCTAAATATCTTATCAAATTGCAAATAAATTCTTTTAAATATCAATCTTCATGCATCTTTACTTTTCAGCGAATTAGAAAAAAAATATATTCCAGGAATAGAAGAATTTTTTGGTCCATTAAAAAAAAACTGATGTCTGAATTTTTATGATAAGACGGTTCTGTTTTATCATGCAGTCAATCCGATATCTGGGATCCCCTTGCGTATATATTATCTGTTTTACATTTTTTTATGCGTAAAAGAGTAGTGATTATCAGATCGAAATAAAAATTTTCTTGATGTAACTGGGTTACGAAATTCGACGTCGAAGCAGATGTAAATCAAGGATAAGATGATCGATATTAATGTTTTTTTTTCTTTTTAATTCTTTTGCTTTCAGACAATCATGCAAGCTATTTTACAAATCTAGTCCTCTCAAGATCGTACGTGCCGAGGCTCAGTACATGTATGACGAGAAGGGGGAGTGTTATCTCGATTGCATAAACAACGTCGCCCACGGTACATTCTAAACTTTTTATCACTGTCGCAATTCTTCTCGAGTATCTTCTATTGTCAGGCTGATTCTCATATTTTCGTACGCGATCTCGACGTTTTTTTCCCTCGTTTTTGATAACTCGACACGAGTCAAGTTGTTTTTATGGATCGTTGAAACGTCACTTGAATGCGATATTAAAAGGAGTCAGGTCGTTGATACGGACATATTATTCACGTATTGGATTATTCACGTATTGGATACCTGATAACGATGCACTTGTACCGCTCAGCTGAGTCATCGGACACAAAACGATTGCGAAATTTTCGCGATATACATTTTTCTTTTCACGAAAGGTCCTTCCGTGTTTTATACTTTCAAAAATGTTTCATAAACAAATTACCTAAAAATATCTGGGTATACGAAACTTATAAAAAAAGAAGAAAAGAAAAATGATCGTAAAATGCAGATAAAGTTGAAAATTGTAAATTATTTTGGATTTACTCTGTTCAGTTGGCCATTGTCAACCTGATGTCGTGAAAGCGGGCCAGCAACAGATGGCATTACTCTGTACGAATAATCGCTTTCTTCATGACAATTTGGTCGTTTGTGCTCGCCGTTTGACGTCTCTCCTGCCGGAGCCACTGTCAGTTTGTTATCTCGTGAATTCAGGCAGCGAGGCGAACGATCTTGCACTTCGGCTTGCCGAGGCCCATACCGGAAACAGAGATGTCATCTGCGTCGATCAGTAAGTTTACATTCATCGAAATTCCCTTATTGTTGTACTTCGATACTAACTCTTGTATTATTTTATCGTGCAGCGACATGGATAAAACTGGCAACTATTATTTTTTTGTATTCCCAGATTAAAATAACAAATTTATTTAATAAATTATTGGCTTTGAAAGTATTTTAATTTGTTTGCTGAAACAACAAAAACTCTGAGAAAAAGGGGTCCAAAAATAGATTCGCTCCGACGAAATAGTATATATGAGCACGAACGAACTTTTGGCGTTCTGCCGAAAATTGGCCAGCTGGCTTTTGAACGCTGTCACGTTTACGAGATTATTCATGAATTTCTCTTTGTAACCCTCCAGATTTTCCATAATAATAATTTTCTTTTTATTTTTCATACTTTTTGAAGTGGTAACAAAAATATATCGTTGTCACTTTTATACCGAATGGCTCTAAAAGTAATCTATTTTGTTTAATATGAGAGATGTAAGTATTGAAGAAAAATAAGCGGACTGAAAACTTAAAATATCGCGAAGCGTGAAGATTTTATTTTTCTAGTGCATGAGGAACATTATTAAATTATTTTCTTTCAGGCTTTCTAAGTCCATTTTATGCATTTGTCGATAAATCACTAATCATTTGGATTTTATTGTTTGCCTGTTTACAGCCTACTACGTGTGTAATCTAAACGAAGAACGAGTTTTCACAGAATAAAAAAAATGCATTAATAGAAAAAGCAAAAAAGAAATACAAAAAACGTGTCACGACTCGACGAAGCCCGGAAAAATGCCAGGAGCGCAACCAGATAATCTTCTCATTTTAGAAGAAACATCACGATGTATGTGACACGTAAAAATGCTTACAAAACGCACATAGTGAAAATATAACGATATAAAATGCGAATTGCGAATTTTCACGATTCTCATTTTAAGTAGAGAAATTCTATATCGTTTCTTCATGCATAGTTTTTATCTTGCGAACCAATAAATATATAAATACATACTTTATATATTATTTTTTAAATATTTTTTTAATAACAACTTTTAATTAAGAAATAAATATCAATATTTATGTTGAATGTAATAGAAAAAATTATGCGTCTAAGTTTCATTGCACTATGTGCCAAATTTTATTGAGTAAAGTTAAAAAATCATTTTCGAGAATGCGAAGAAACAATAGAGGATTTCCTTTAATTATCGCGACTGTCATCGTTCTCGGGAAAATAAAAAATTTTCTTTGCATGAAAAAATTTCAAAATTGAATATTGGATCGAATTTTAGTCATGATTTTCATCCCGATTTATTATCACGAGGACGATTGGAACGGAAATATCTGTATGTAGAATTTCAGGCTGGAGACGAATTTTTTCCTGAGGTCGCTTCTCGAGGGGCGGGAAGAGTCGAAAAGGGCTGTGCTAACTTGGCAAACTTGGCTCGATCTAATTACATGACTTTCGTCATATAATTAGTATTCTCTCTCTGTCTCTGAATTTTTTTTACTCTTTAAAGTTATATAAAATAAGGAAAAAACTCCGAGCCTGCAGACTCCCGACTCAGCGATATTCTTTCCTTTTTCTAGCGCCTATCACGGACACTTGACTTCCATGATCGACATTTCCCCCTACAAGTTCAATCAGATCAAGAACGGCAAAAAGGATTGGGTTCACGTCGTAAGATTTATAAATTGTTACTCATAATTATACGATTTATTATTCTAATAAAAATAATCCATAAAGTGCACGTGATCATAGGATCTTTTTAAAATTTTAATAATATAAACGATTTTGTTGTTTAACTATTATCTGCATACATTCAGACGTTTTAGTACTTGCTTACTATAGAAATATTATTTTAAATGAAAAAGTATGATGGGTTTTAGAAGTAAGCTTTTAATGATCAATTATTTGGATGTTTTCCTTCAAGGTAAAATAATTTTTTTTCAGGCTCCTTGTCCCGATACCTATCGTGGTATTTATTGTGACGATGAATTCCCGGATGAAGATCTAGGCGTGAAGTACGCCGAGGAGGTTAGAAAAATTTGTGACAATTTGATGGCTCAGGGTAAAAAAGTTAAAGCCTTCATCTCCGAGAGTCTCATGTCTGTGGGTGGCCAAATTCTGCCACCGAAAAATTATTACCGTAACGTGTACAGGTGAGAATTCTGCAAACATCGACGTGAAAAAAACTTTTTTTTTCACTAATTTACCAATACAAATTAAATTTTCGAGTATGGAAATTGAAAACACTTGAAATAGATGAAATATCGGAGGATTCAATTTTTTTTTTCTACGCACCCCGAATATAAAAAAGAGATTGAAAATTTCCATGTCAGCGAACACGCGGGTTTCATTGAATTTTTATTATTTAATTACAGATACGTTCGCGAGGCTGGTGGAATTTGCATAGCCGACGAGGTCCAAGTTGGTTTTGGCAGGGTCGGCACCCACATGTGGGCTTTTCAGCTTTATGGGGACGACGTTATACCAGACATCGTTACGATCGGCAAACCCATGGGCAACGGGCATCCTGTCGCCGCGGTCATAACCACTCAAGAAATAGCGGCCAGTTTCAAGCACACGGGGCTCGAATATTTCAACACGGTGAGTTAATGCTTGTTGAAAATTTCACCTCAAATAAGAAACATTTATTATTCCGATGGGATCATAATTATTTAAATTTTTCCTAGCTGCATAATCCACACAAAAAAATCGTGTCAACTTTTTAATAGCGACATTCATCACCATTGAAAATTTGATCTAAAATGCTAAAAAGTAATTGCGAGAATAAGCGTTCCATTTGCCTTTATTTTAAAAAGCACTTGGCCTGTATCATTGGTTAGAGACAAAAGAAACAATTTTTTTGCAAATGAAAATTATTTTACCGTCATATTATAATTATAATTTCTTCTTCTATTTTTCTACGATTAATAAGTTGAAATATAAGTATAAGTCGAATTATAAGTAAGTTGAAATCATTGAAATGGTAAAATCCATAGAACAATGGAATTTGAACAGTTCATATATTGCTTATCTATCGCTGTATATGGCTAATTAAGAAATTATTTCAATGATTTTTGAATTGAAAAAAAGTTTATTATTAATGTAATTGTCTTAACCTTAGTCATAAAAAATTTATTAAAGTGTTAATATTATTATAAACATAAAATATTACTGAATTAATGAATTAATTGTTCATTACAGTACGGTGGTAACCCTGTATCGTGTGCGATCGCAAATGCGGTAATGGAGGTCATAGAGCGCGAAAATATGTGCGAAAACGCGATCATGGTTGGCAATCACTTGTTGAAGGAATTGAAAAAATTGGCGAAGATGAGAAAAATAATTGGTGACGTACGGGGTGCCGGATTGTTCGTTGGGATCGAGCTGGTTCGTGATCGACAGAGCAAAATTCCCGCTACGGCCGAGGCTAAGCACATCGTTTCGAGAATGAAGGAAGAGAAGATTTTGGTCAGCAGCGACGGACCTGACAACAATATATTGAAGCTTAAACCTCCTATGGTTTTCACGATCGCGAACGCCGATCATTTCGTCACGGTTCTCGATGAGGTTCTCCAGGAACTCGAAGTTGAGCCTGAACTTGTGAGTTATTTTTATTTTTCATTTTTAAGATCGTCATGCTGTTACACTGTAAAACATTTCGCGGTGTTAACCAAATTGTGTGAGTGGTAAAAAGAAGTGGTGTTAAAGAATAACACCGGTGTGTTTGGTAAAAGATGTTGAGCGATGTTACTTGGTGATTTCATGGGGTTAAAAGTCGATGCTTTCAGCAATAGGGATGGGCAGAGCTCGATACTTTCTTGAAAAATGAAAATTTTTCAATGTATGATTTTTCCTGCACCATCGATGAAATAAAAGCATCAACTATTGAAAAATTTTCATTTCTCAGAAAATTATCGAGTTTCGCCCATATCTGTTCAGCAATAAAACTTTGTTTACAGTCCACTGTTTGTTTTTGACAGTCCACTCTATTAAATGGTAATAAATGGACGAGAATAAATGCGAAAAATTTAGCAGCAGATACTTGAACTGAAGCTTGGGTACCAAGCTACAATGATGTTTGGATACCAAAACATCATTTTATGACTGATAATTCGAATATCATTTAGCAAATTGGTCCTCGAAGGCATCTTTGGTCAATCAGATTTGAGGGGAAGCATTAATATTTCAAAGATTTGATACTTAAATATAAAAATTTTTTAAATATTGCCAGAATACTTGCTACTCATCATCAACGTTATTATGTATTATTATGTATTATGAAAAAAATTAGTATACAAAAATTTTTTTTAAAAGAACAAGTCAATACGATGAGCATTGCTGTAATAAAGTTTCCCATTAAAATTGCACATTCCATATTTATACAATTTCATTCCCTCTTTATCACACATTAATTTATTTTTCCAATATAAATTAATTTCACAAATAATTTTTTTAATATTCTTGCAGTCCGAGCCAACTACGACGACGATAATCAACGCTGTAATCTCAACGGTTGATATTGGTAAAAAAGTCGATTCTGCGAATAGCGTGAAAAATACAGTCTCCATACGCGCAAATTAATTCCAGAGCTCAACGTCATCGGCGCTTTTCATTAATCATCACAGAATAATTAAAAAAAAGAAGTGATTATTTGAATCTGTGCTGCATATAGTATTCGAAGAACAAACGATCTTCCAACATATGATATCTTTATTTTTTTACATGCACTTAAATGTAGTTAAGCTTACACAATAAGACAATAAATATTGTAAACACATCATTAATCTGTAAATACTCGTCGATACGTGCTAAATGGCTTAAATTAATCATTGCAATATCATTGCAAAATTTATAATAATTTTAAAAATTCAACGTGTTATTTTCGTTTAAAATTTCAACGCGGATGAATTTTTTTTTTTTTGAGAAATCAGATTACTTTTCAGTGGCTGTCTCGAGGTTTTTCCTCTCATATACTCACGGCAAAAGAGCTTTCGGATTTTCCAACGAGAGAGCTGTGTGGCAGAGCCGATTTCCTTCCATTTCAATGTAACTCCGCGTCAAGGCGTTATCTCTGTTTTTTCTCTGTTTCATGAGACGCAGCGAATAGGCAAGTGCTCTTCGCGCTGTAATCCTCCCGGATTTGTATCTTCTTCAAACCGTAAGAGAGACGGGATAAAAATTGGCAAAGATCTTCTTTTTCAAGAAGCTTATTGCTCAACTGTATGCGCGGTTCTCGGTTTTCGCGAGAGTGTAAATAAAAGAAAATCGCATCTTGATGAGAAATTTTTGAAAAATTCGAAAACTATAGTTTAAGCAGTCCAATTCGTAACTACTAGACGTACTAATAATATTTTTTTTTCATATCAATGAACAATAAATCACTTTTATTTTTATGAGAACGCCGTAGATTACTGGACATGTTAATAGTATATTTTTTAATTGATATATCAACATTTTTATTTATATGTCAATATTGAATTTAGTAATTTCTAGTAATTTATTTCTATTTCTATTTTTTTTCTATTTTTTTCTATTTCATTTCTATTCGATCATTGTTCTCGCGGTAGAACTGACATTATCGGTGAATGATAGCTGCAGTATGTGAAATACACAAATTCTCGATTCCCCGTTGAAACACGTTATCAATAGTTGACAAATCCAACGATAATAACGGATGGAATTTTTGTTTTTTGTAGACAAATACTCGATTCTTAAAATTTTATCAAAATTTATCGCATATATCATTTTTTTATGAAACATTTTTCAAGTCGAAATATTTTCACAGATTATCGTCCGTCGTCCGGTGTACAGGGTGCGCGCTAATATGTTTGCTTATCAAAAATAAAAATGGCGAACGTAACGAACACTTGTTTTTTCTATTTCTCTCCTCTGTCACTTATTTGAGCGTGACTGTACTA
>JAPYYW010000134.1:0-84146 GCA_030522545.1 Cremastinae sp. A BG-2022a | reverse complement strand
GTTTTAAAAAAGACATGAAACTCATAATCAATTTATACAGCGCATTAAACGAAATTGTATGAAGTATACGCTTAGAATAATTGTAAAACATCAATTCAAGCATGTCGAAACGGAAACGTTGCTGCTCGTTTACTATAAAATATAGAACATTTTATTAAAATAAACGAATATTATAAAATTTTTCAAAACAAGATTTTTGAGTCCATATACGGGACGCGATAAATCGAGGAACATTTGTCGTCGCAACGATGAAGAACCGCGCGATGAATAACGATGAGAAAAATGACAATCGAATCATCGCACGACGTCGGGGCGCCTCGCTCCTTCCCTGACGTTTTTTCTCCTTCTCTTTTCATTTCGACAGCGGTTCTCGCCTCGTAGCACATACGCGACACGCGGAATTTATAAACTAACCGTGTCATCGCTCGCTACTGGACGAGTACGCGAGAAACGACATTTTTTTTATTTTTTATTAATTCTCCCTCTTCTCAGACACCATATTCCTCATCTCGGTGCGTTCGAACAGGCCACACGCAAACTCGGCCGAATTTGCATAGAGCGCGCGCGAAAAATTATTTACACCGCGTAGGTTGAGGCAATCGCATTCTCGGAATTATTATCCGACTCGATATTCGCGTCATCGCTTTTTAAATTCGCTGGATCGGGGAAAACGCACGATTCATTTTTCTTCACATCTCACTTGACATTGACGTCTCAATATTGTGACAGCGAACAGGACTGGAATTTCTGGCACGATCATTTTTCACGTATCACCAATTCATTTCGTGATCTTCGATTTAAATATTCGAGTTCGAAACAAGTATTCTTGATCACGGGTATAAAATAGAGAATATTATACGAAACGTTCTCTCAATGAAGTTCTTTTTTTTTAATTTCTGTTTATCGAGACTGCAAATAAAGACTTTCGATCGGTATTTAAAAGTTTTACGATCGAATTGAGAAACTTAAAAAAATTATCATTCGTTTTCTCTGAAAGTATTTGAACGACGTATACGCGACGAGAAATTTCCGAAATTCGAGTTTTTCGATACCCTGCGGAGAAGCAGGCGGAGCGATGGGAATAAAAAGCGATGAGAAGCTCATCCCTTTCTCTGTGTGGTCGCGAGAAGTGGTGCAAAAAAGGGAGAAAAAGGCATCTGGCGAAATGTTTGTTGGCATGAAAATTGCGGTGTTCCCAGATGGCGCTTTTTTTTCCTCCTCCGAGCACCGGGCGAACAATTGACTCCGAAATTCGTATCTTTTATTTTCGTCGATTTCGAAAAAGTTGTCTCTCCCTCCGATGTGCACGCCGGGTATTATTACGAAAGATGGGCTCTCGCGCCCACAATCGGGCTCGCTGTTCGATCGGGAGAATAAACGAAAGGAGAAAAATAAAAAATAAAATGAAAAAAAAACAGGAACGAGGGCCGAATGCACGCACGTATATTTATAGAGAAAGAGAGATGAAGATTTCCTTTATGGTGCTTTGAATAATGATACGTTTTATGACGGATGGTCGGATATGTACAGCGGGATCGACCGGACAGTTCTCTGTTCTCTTCTTCTTTTTCCTCTCTCTCTCCCTCCCTTTAACTTCCCATGCTCTCCACCCCCCACCCCTTTTCTCCTCATCGTTCCCGTTGTTATCCCTACCCCGAAGGGCCTTCGATCACAACACAGGCCTCGCACACAAATTCGCATCCTCGCGTGGGATCTAATTCGTTACTTCCGATCATTGAACCTAGTCGACCCTTTGTATACATTTAGATCTGTCCAACAATCGTTCCATCGCCGCAACCAAAGAATCTCGACTGTTCAGATATACACGACGGGGAAAAGAATTTTCGAACCGGGGACTAAAATTTGAGAATGTGTGTGGCCCGTATATATCGTGTCCCATTAAAGAAGTTAATTTTAATTTATTCAAACATGAAGTTGGACATTTATTTTGAATATTTGATACTTATTAGGTTATTTTTTTCATATGTAAAATATAATAATTTTATAATACAATGTAATAATATACAATAATGTGATAAAATATATGATAATTACTTTTTAAATACATATAGTGGGGAAAAGAATTTTCGAACCGGGGAAAGATTTTGAGAATGCGTGTGGCCCGTATATATCCTCCCATTAAAAAAGTTAATTTTATTCTTCAAATAATGAAATTCAACATATTTATTTGGAATATTTGACACTCATCAATTTATTTGTTTCATATAATATTGTTTAATAATTTTATAATACAATGTAATAATATAAAATAGTATAATAAAATATATAATAATGACTATTCAAAGACATGGTGGGGAAAAGAAATTTTGAACCAGAGAAATATGTTGAGGATGCGTGTGGCCCGTATGTCGTCTCATCGAAAAAATTAATTTTATCAATGTTATTATGAAATTGAACATTTATTTGGAATTTTCCAGCATTTGTAAAATAATTTTAACAATTTTAACTACTTCATCGAATATGCGTGATGGATATACGTGTAAAAAAATGACGAGTAAAAACTCCCGGGTTTAAGATGCATATTTTTATAGAAAAATTATTGATAAGTGGCAAAAATTTTTTGGATGGACGAATCTTTTTACAACAGATGTGACGAAATATTTGTTTGTTTCGAAATACTGAGGAGTTACACAAGGATATTAACCGATCGATGAATCTTAATTACTAACGGGAAGAATTTCTTTTTTGTTTTGATCAGCCTGGGGAAGAACTCGCTTGGATCGGGAAGGGTATTAATCGCATTCCTGATGCGTAAATATAAAACGTGTTGATAAAAAATTCAGTGTTCGATCGATCGAGGCGAATTTATCTTTCCTCTCGCAAGAGGAGAATTATCGTGGCGCAATAATAGCGATCTCGGAAACATCTGGCGTACAGTGCTCTCATTCATTGATCCTAATTATCATTTTTATTATTGCACGAATTAAGAAATGTCTGAAAAAAATTGCAGAAGATGAAACGCATTTAATATGATTTCCGCCGATAAAAATATTTCTTTAAATCGCAGCGATTACAAAAAAATCATCGTTTCAAAATATATATTGTTATCGCTATAAAATCCTTATCATTGGATATTTTTGCGAATGAAGCAAACAAAACGTTGGTATATATGAAAATTTGAACAGAATTCCCATCAGGATCGATGGACGGGAAAAAAAATTCTCCGGGATCTAATTTATTGCTTTTTACATTTTCAAATGCAGAAGCACGAGCGGAAGTGCGACAGGCACGACGCCCGATCACGTCCGCGGTAGTACAGCTTTTGTCGCCGTCGAACACGCGGAGTTTGCCCGAGAGCGAGTCGAGGGCTCGCGTGTGCGCGACTCCGATCCACGTACGTGTGAAACGGCCTCGTACTCCCGGTGACACTGACGAGTAGAATCGACCGGAAGTTTTCGTCCCGTCCATTTGCGCCGCGACCATCAGCGAACAAAGTTCTTCCGACTCGAAAATATTCGCATTTTTCTACGTAATTTTTCAAATAAAATTTCAGTTTAGAACCGTGAAATAAAAGTTAAAGTTGAACAAAAGTTAAAGAATCAAAATGATGAAATAAAAACTTTTTTAAGATAAGAAATACAAGATAAAATTTCAGATTACGAGTTGAAGGAAACAAAATAATAAATTTAAAAAACGACTTTTTTAATTTCAGATAATTCAAATCTTATATTTTTTATCTCATATATTTCCAATCTTATATCTGTAATCTCTGATACTATATTTATCAGCTTGTATTTTTTATCTCATATACTATATATATATTTTTGATGTTTTTATTTTAATCATATCTGCAAAAAGTTAGAAAAATACAAGGTATATTATACTCAAGGTATTTCGATCAGTTCTTCGGAGTCTGATGCATGATTTAATTCAAGATTAGGAAGCTCGTTACTGAGATAAAATTTAATAAATTATATGTAGTCTTATAAAAAATAGCTCAAAATTAGAAATTTTATTTTCTTAAAATATCATTTATGGATGATTTTACTTGCGAAAAATGAATCATGTGATAATGTATGACACCCTTGGAGTATCAAAAAAAAAATCAAACTAAAAAAATTTTTTTTCGTTTTTTTTTATATTCGAAATTGAAATTTCAAAAAAAAATAAAAAAATTTGTTTTTTTTGTATCATACAATAATACTATAACTTACACTGCATACAACATATATTCAAATTTCAGTTATAATTTGCTTCAAAACGCGAGCGTGGGATTTATCTGAAAATTCACTCTAAATTGAGTGTTTCTTATCACTTTATAAGAGCAAAATACGAAAAATTCATCAAATTTTCATATTATTAAATATATAACTCATGCATCCCTAACATTCTGAATTGCGAAAAATAAATTGGGTATTTCTCATCACCTTATAAGAAGAAAATATTCAAAATCAATCAAATTGTCATATTTTTAAAAACATGGCTCACGCATATATCCTCAACATTATCTTAATTGTGAAAAATCGATAAATATTTGCGACAAATATTTGTCGTCGCGTGGCCAGGGATCGGAGTGTATAACGGGATAGAGAAAAATCGCGTGCGATGGGAGTTCGGGTCGAAGGAATGATAGTCGCGGCGCCAGATAGGACTGTCTTCGCTCTCACGGATGCGAAGAGACGCGCGGAGCGAGCTGTCTGTGTGTGTCCCTTCGTAACGGGTGTCCGTCTCGGCTGGACGATAAAAGAATTCTTTTTTCCCGTCTCTTATCACGCGAGGGAGAGAGAAAAATGAAGATAGCGCGCGAGAGCCAATGTTACAGAGAATTGATCGTCGGGATCGAGCCGCGCGTTTTCCCCGCTCGCCTCGCGAATAAATACTCTCTATTTCCGACGTCAATTTCACACGTCCGCATTTATTTCCGACGAATTTTATTTCGTCCCGTTCCCCTTCTCGTTTCGCGTTTCGCGCTTCGATCAATAAAACACATTATTCCGCGATTCGTTCGCTCGAATAATCCGCGGAGTTACATTCGTGCGACTGGAAATAGAAGTCGATGGAAACACACGGCGATCGTTCGATCGCGTTTCGGTAATCGGGGGAGCGAGAAGAATAAAACGCCCGCCGGGAAACATCCGGCGCAACGAACCCGTTCGCGCGGTCCAACTTTTATTTGCCCCTCTCTTCGATCCAACTCTCTTCCGCCGTCTCCCTTTTCGCCGGAACGCCGAATAAAACGAGAGAAAGAAAATACTCGTCGTGCTTTCGGTACACGCGATACACACGCCGCTACGGAGTTTCCGGAAGATCCGACACTTTTATCTTTCTCGCTTTCCGTGTTTACCTTTCCCCTCGTTCGCTCATGCTTCCCGTTTATTATTTTTTCTCTTTCGTCCCAAACAAGAGAGATCGCCGCGCGTAATCGGCCGAATTCCTTCGCCGCGGAATATATATAGTATTTTTAACGTTATGAGAAATAAGAAGAAGGTAATCGTGACGTTGAAATAAGCACAATTACGTTTGGGCCAATTCTAAAAAGTTATGTGAGTTATTAAAGCAGTTCTATTGCACTAAATCATAGTTATGAAATTTCGTTGAAAATTTGTGCAAAACTTCTTTGATATGATCTAAGGTAATAATCGTCCTAATAGATGGATGTGTCCCAATAGTTGGACAATTTTAACTATATTATTTTTAATATTTGAATTATTTTTTTCTCAATAAAATCATATGGATTAAAGTGTGAAAACCTTCAGCTGTCCAACTATTAGGACGTGTACCTTATACATATGTATACATTAAATTTTCAAAGGTTTCACTATACCAACTGTTTTAAAAACTATAAGGGAAACTTCTTTAAAGTATAATAAAGAGATATGCTAAATTTAAAGAATAAGATTCACCATCTAGAATTGAAGATATTTAGGATTGAAATTCACAATATTTAACACAAGCTCTTGTAGGAGAGTAACAAAAATAGGAATTTTTAACAATAAATATCTCAATTTCTATGTGGTGAAACCTCTTAAATTTTGATACACATATGCATGTCATATCAAAGAAAGTTTGTGCTAATTTTCAATGAATTCCTATATAAGAAAACGATAAAACTATAGAACTAACTTAAGAAAAAAAAACTATTGATTTGATTGTACTTCCAGAACTACGTTAAAAATATAAAAATTCATAATGCATACAAATGTATAGAAATATCTCAACGTAACGGGGTCGATGAACAATAATAGCGCAACAATAACTCAATTAAAATATATCGGCGCTCGAGTAATCGCGTTATTTACGCGCGTGTCTTACGACTCGTGGGAGAGAAAGAAAAAGAAAGAAGAGAGAAAGAGGGTGCGCACGATTAATATCCATATTTGTAAAGCGCGTATTTTTAATCGAGATAAAATTGCCGACTCCGATTTCCCCCTTGGCCGTTCGTTATGGCGAGAAAATTGAAGAATTCCCCTAATATATAACAATTCGAAACATCAAGGCCAGCGAACAATTTTTTTTTCTATATTTCCCACTTCGTTTTCACTCTTCTTCTTTAATCTGGACGAGACGCGGGCCCGACTTGCCCTCGGTCTCGTTCCAGAGAAGAAAAACGAGACTTATTGACACTTGGTCAAGTGAAGTCAAAAGGTAGGGTCAAGCCAGCGCACACGTAAGTCGCTCCGGCGCGCGTCATCATTTCTCTCCAGCTTTCCTCAAAGATTCTTTTCTTTTTTAATATTTTATCTAGAAAACAAATAATACCAGAAAAAAAATTATTTTTAAGGTGATATATGGCCGTAGCAGTAAAAACCACAAATTTTTGTCCTAGTTTTTCTCACGTACAAAGTGGACTGCGAGTAAAAGTTCATTAAGAAAAGTTGCGAATTGACTAAAGAACAACATACTCGAAATACAAGGTAATCCAAGATCACATGTGCTTGCTACGTAATTGAAAAAATTTCAAAAAACAAAAATTTAGTTCGGATTTAAGAAAAGAAAGCTTTTTCGATGTTGTATAAAAATGTGTGCAAAATTGTAGAAAGCTAAACCATGCAGAAGTTGAGATATTTATTGTTGAAGATCGCAATATTTAACATGCGCTCCTTATGGGAGGATGCAAAAAAATGTGATTTTTACCAATAAATATCTCGACTTCTGCATGGTGAAACCTCTTAAAAATTAACACACATGTGCATACGACGTTGAAGAAAGTTTATGGAAAATTTTAACAAAATGTGAACTAAACCATACAATGGTGTAATTACCTTAAAACATACATTTTTATCGTTATTATTTATATAATTCTTCCAATTATTTCATTTTTATTCAAGAATAACTGACGGAAAATTGACTTTTCCTTCATTCTAATCACAAAGATTATATAATGCCTTCGTAATTCAATATGAACAATGATTTTATAACGTCAAGACTTTATCGCTCGCAGCGATTGACAATCCCATTAACAGAACGATGAAATTTCAGCTGACACGGTTTTCGCGTGACCGACATTCAAATTTGTAACCACTGTTGCGATAATTCTCTTATCGTCCTTACAGGTGTGCGTACCCACTTTTTTCGATTCTTCCTTCCTTTTTTTCTCGCCCGACGCTGAATAATGCATGATAAGAGTGCAACTCGCTGTTCCGTTCGGAGCCGTTTCGCAACGGTTCAGATAAGTCTCGTGCCCTTGCACATACCTTATCTGCTACTCTCTTTCCCCTATTCTCGCTGTATACGGTGTTTTCTTATGGAGAATATAAAAAATTTAGAAACTTTTTGTTTTCTTTTTATTTCTCGTATAAATCAAGAAAAATCGCGACGGTATTTTCCACAACATGATATACAAGAGCTAAATGTATTTTTATATATTTAAGTGATAATTCGTTTGATAAGTGATTATCTGTTTCCGGGAACCGAAATTGCGGTGGTCAGGGCCCAAAATATTTATTTTAGTAATTTCGATTCTTTTTTTTAAATAGTTTTTTTAGGTGATAACAATTCTATTTAACATTACGATGATCAGGACCTTGTATTCTCAGAATTTGTATTCTATCATAAAAATATACATAATTAGAATGACAATTGCTACTACTTGTAATACATTTTATATTATTTTTTCATTTATCTCAATTTCTTTTTTTCCATTATAGCTACTTATTTGATTAAAAAAATCAATTCCTATATAAAAATGTATCTAGCTTATAATTATAAATATCTTTGTTTTTCTTTTTCATATTCTGCAGTTAATTAGATTTTTTTTAATGCCACTTCAGTATAAAAATATATTTAGTGTATAGTTCACTTTTTTTTAGTTTTTTTTTTTCATATTTAATTTGTTTTTTATAATCGACAAAATTTGAAATCTATCATAAAAATATACATAGTTAGAATGACAATAGCTAAAACCTGGAATACATTTTATATTATTTTTTTGTTTATCTGCTTAATTTCTTTTTTTCCATTAAGGTAAACGTCCCAATATTTGGACAGCTAAATATTTTCACACTTTATCTTTGTTTAAAAAATATTCAAACAAAAAAATCTATTTCAAATTCACATCTAAACTATTGTCTGATATTTTAGTGATACAAAATTCATTTAATGTGTTAATTTTAGATAATATCTTTAGTAAATAAATACTAGAACATTTGAATATGTATATAGAATGTCCCAATAGTTGGACAGAAAATCGACCCTGTGTCTCTAAGGTTGAGCGAGTTTGTTTCAATAAATTAACTTCAACTAACTAACTTAACTATGAAAAATAAACTTCATCGTATATGAAAAATAATCCATATGATTTGATTGAGAAAAAAATAATTGTAATATTAAAAAGAATATAGCAAAAATTGTCCAACAATTGGGACATGTCCATCTATTGGTACGTTTACCTTATAGCTATTTAATAACAAAAATGTAATTCCTATATAAAAATTCATCTAGTTTACAGTTAGTTTTTCTTTTTTCTATTCTTTAGTTAATTAGTTGTTGTTTAATATAACTTCAATATAAAATTATTTTAATCAGCTCCAAAAATAATTATAAGGATCATATGCACGTTCTTAAAAGACCATTGCGATTTTTCTCAAAGTATACAAATATTCTTGATCGGGTGATATTTGAATTTTCTATTTTTTTTCCCTTTCCCATTGTACTCCTTTACGTCACGAGGGAACGCCGGTACTCGTGCCATTGTTCAGAGTGACATCGTCCCGATCTCTCGAGCCGGATGTCGCGCTCTACCCCTCTCCGCTCTTTTTTCCTTTTAGCCCTCGTCTCCCCCCGCGACACCCTCTAGTACGAGTCGCACATGCACGAAATTGTGCAAGTCCATAAATACTTGGAGTATGTAAGTTAATAACCTCGCGTCCTCTCTCTCCCTCGTATATATACTACTTATATATCACGGAGTTCTCGATACTTATTCTCTCGTTTCTACGCCGCGCTCGTATACGAATAAACGCGCGTAGCGTTCGCCTCCTCTCTCTTTCTCTCTCTTATTTCTTCCTCCCGACGTCGAGTTGTTCTCGTTTAAAACAATCAGCGGCGAAGAGGAAGGACCAATTATACGAACCTGGGCCGCCTCGCCGCATTTGTCCTACTGTCTCTATTGTTGTTATTATTATCGGCGTCATCGCTCTTATTTTTGTTGCGGCGATTGTTTTTGTATATCGTCCGGAGAAAATAATTCCGGAGCGCATCCCGGCGGCTCCGGATCGACGACGACGACGACGACAATGGCCTCGACGTCGCGCGCGCATTCGATCTCATTTGCACCGAGATTCCTCCATTATCGCGATAAAGCGCTCCCTCGAAACGCTCGAAAGTCGAACGGTACATTTCCGGTACTCTCTCTCTCTCTCTTTCTCTCTCGTTATTCTTTCCTCTTTTTTATTATTCATTACCATTATTGTTATTTATTGTTACTATTCCGTTCTATTTCTTTATTTTGTTTCACAGCTCGCGTTCGAATATGTTGCATTGTGCAACGCGCGCCTCGGTATATATTTGTTCGGCGATAAAAACGGATCACGATCTCTCGGGGGGAAAAAAAGGAAAAAAACGTAATCTGACGTTTTTTAAATCTCGTGCGCTCTCGCGTTTCGAGGAAAACGATATTCAGACGTTTTCTCGTTATCGGAGAGGCAAGCACATATGCGCGGGAACTTTGCGCCGATGACGACTCCCCGCCAGCCTCCGGAGAAGTCTCATCTCATCTCTGCTCTCGCGTGTTCGGATGCGTGTACTTATCGCCTCGGGTCCCCTCACCGAAATTCATCGAAATTTATCGCTCTCGACCCGGATGGAGATTTAAGTTGCATACTCGAATTATCTCCGGGCTACGCAGGAAGCTGGATTTTTTGTCATCCGTCGTAGTCGCGTTCCTCGGAGATCTCCCCGGATCCATCATCAGGGGAAGAGCGCGCCGTGGAAACGAATACGCTCGTTTTATTGCGGTTTCGACCCAAAAATTTATCATTTACAGATTATACAGGGACTTCGTATCTTATTTTGTGTTTTTTTTATTTTATGTTATTATTTTAATAATCTATTTAAATTTTTTCACAAGATAGATTAAAATTAAAAAAATAGAAATTAAAATTGCCAGAAAATATATTTTTCAACGGAAATTCGCAGAGTAATTCACTTATTACAATCTTTTTATCAATCTTTTATCAATCTTTTATCAATCTCTGCAAATTTTCGTCGGAAAATATTTTTTCTGGAAACGTTAATTTTGTTTTGAGCAAAAAAATCAGTTTGACAAATTTTACAAGGATAACAGGACTCAAAAAAAGGTAATAAAACTGATATATACGAATTGAAGAAAAATACATAAAAATAAACATAAAGTCATTTTGGGTTTGTCAAAATATTTTTACTAGAACGCTAAATATTCCGGTGCCTCAATTCAAAATTTTTTTGTATAAATAATAGAAGCACGGCTGCATTTATTTTGTTTCTTTTTTAAAAAAAAAGTGTAAAATAAAAATAATCATTTAGTCGCTTCGAAATTTCATCATAAAACTCCTACAGGAATAAGTTTATATTTTATAAAAATTCAAATTATAAATAATATAAAAAAGATGAAAAAAAAGTATTTTCCAGAATAAAATAAAAATCGAGTAATTTTTTTACAAAAACGTAAAATGAGTAAAAGAAAAGTCGATTCACTTAAAAATCTCATATCGTTTTAATATCCTTTTATTGGAACTTAAAATAATAAAAACTCATATATTGCGAGAATAATAAATAAAAAAGACCCATATAGAACTGATTTTATTTCATTATAAAAAATGAAGCAAAAATCAAATAATTGTTATTATTTTTTTAAGAAAGTATAAGAGAAATATAAATTTCTATAGTTGCTTCGGAATCTCGTCCGAATATTCTTACTATGGACGTGCGGAATATTACCGGGAGAAAATTGGTATCGGAAGTCGTCTGGGATTTCGAAGGCAACGCGGTGACCGGGTTTTGGCCATCTGTCACTTCCTCTCGGCAGCCCCGCGCCCAAGGCACGAGCTACATTGTTTATATTTGGGGTATCGCTGTTATTATCGTTCGAAAAAGGTTCACGAGACGTTCTCATCTTCGACGCATATTATCTTCGGCTTCTTTGCTCAAGAAGAAAAAAGAGAGAGAGAGAGAGAGAGCCAGTTCCCGTTTCTCGGCAGGATGTGCATGCTTTCGAGCTCATCACACGTGCTCTCGGAATTGTTTCCCGCTCGCAGATCTGCGAAATGTACTTATTGCATATTTCTCTCATAATTTTTTACGACGGCCGCGCAATCTTCGTATTTATTATTGCTCATTAGGCCGGGCCCTGGGAAATTTCGAGGCAAATTATTCGAACTCGAACTCTCATTCAGGAGCGATCGCCAATTAATTAGAGAAAATTTGCCTGGAAAAGTTTCCTTTTTGTTCGCGAACGAGGATAAAATCGACTCTCATTGGTGCTCGTTAGCGCAGGATCTACCAGCTTTGTTCACCAAATTTGTGGTTTTCGCCGATAAAAAAGTCCTTGAAAACAGAAGGTTCCTGTGCCATATGGTCCCGAGGTATATCGTTTTTCGTAGCTATGCGTTAGAGCTTTTTTTTAACGAGGACGACAGCACGCGTACACGAAACACATACAGTCTCTTCAGTTTTTTTTTCATTCAAGGTGTGTTCCTGAACATTCGTCTATGTACATTTTATTTTTTGTCTCAAAATATAGTACGATTACTATATCATCATAATTATCATAAATAATGAATTAGTAATATAAATAAGATGTTAAAATAAAAAAAACATTTCTTTAATTTTAAATTGATGTGAAATTAAAGCTATAGAAGTTATGCTTTTGTTAACTTCTCATCAAAGTTTTTTCTTAGTGAAGTTAAGTATTTTTCTATGTCAGTAACTTTTGAAATAGAGTATAGGTTAGCAACTTTCTTAATAGATTGAAGCTTAAAATAAATTCAATAAATTTAATCTTTAGATTATCAATATTTTTATTTTTAACAATTTTTATTGCTTTTCATGTGGTGATAATTATATTCGTTAAAATTAAATATGCATTTTAAGGTAATTGTCTTTAAATATAATATTTTTAAAATTTGACATATTTTGATAAGGAGAAACGATGAATAAAAAGAGGACATTCGTTCATGAAATAACATGAGAAGTACTCTGTGAAATTCCGGTTTCTAAAATCCATTTTTGTATCTTTTAAGTTGAGTATTGTAAGTTCTGAGTTAGTTGTTATTTTTTTAAATTGTATTATCGAAATATGTATAGTTTTTTTGAGAAAATCGTATAAGAATCTAATTAGAGTTATCTCGAAAAATGTGACATTTTTAATACTTTTCGATGTAGATAATGCGTGCTAAATAAGTAATATTTTATATATCTGTTCGAAATATCGTAAATTTAGAGCTCATTTAAAGTATTTTAAAAAATTGGTAAGGATGCTAATATTAATATTTTAAGCGTGTATACAGAAATTTCCATGGACTCCCTAAGAAAAGTATATTCTCCAAGTGTTAACGACACAATACTATATACCTAAACTGAATCGGAAAAATTAAAAGAGAAAAAAAGATGCAGCAAATGAGATTTTTTGAGCCGGAAAGGAAATTTAGGCACGTGTCCCTTTTCTCTTTTTTTTCGTTCTTTTGACATGCGGTAGAGCTGCTTTTGACAAGCGGAAACTGGTGTCGATTGTCGGTCCGTCCTGAATGGTCCTTCGGAGGAACATCCGTGAGCACACTGGAGAAAGAGAAGAAAAGGTGAGGGCGGTCGCGAACCGGAGACGCCTCTCCATGCTCTCCTTCGTTCTCTCTGTGTGGTCCCTTCTCGCAAATAATCATGATAACAATAATTATTATATTTCACGGCGCAAGGCATTGAGTGTCTCCTCGTCTCAGTCTCTCCACGCATTCGAGAATCTTCGAAAGCAAAAACAATGAGAGGCCAGCAATAAAAATTTAAAAACACGCATATATCTCGTAAATATTGAAATCTTCGCGACAATTATATACCGACATGGTTCGTACCTTTAACCAAACCAATATGTACTCGTATATATGTATTTTGACGTGCTGAATCCAAATCCGGGATTAGTTTAGTCCGTACACTCTCAAAATTTTTAGTAAATTGTGAAAAAACTGCTAAAAATGGGAAAAAATAATCAAAAATGCAGTAATAGAAATGAAATTTTTTTTTTAACTAAACCAAGTATGTATTTTATGTATTTTGATGTGCTGAATACGAAGTCGAAGTCAGTTTGGTTCGCACACCCTCAAAATTTTGAATAAATTGTAAAAAACTGTTATAAATGGAAAAAATTATCGAAAAATGGAGTAATAGAAATTAAATTTTTTTAAAAATTAAACCAAGTATCTATTTTATGTATTTTAATTTGTTGAATCCAAAATCCGAAGTCCGTTTGGTCAGTATACACCCCTAAAATTATGAGTAAATTGCGAAAAACCGCTAAAAATAGTAAAAAAACATGAAAAATTGCAATTATATAAATAAAAAAAAATGGTTAAGTAATTCTGCAGATAACCATCAGTTTTGTTGTGTGCCAGTGTCATTTTCGTCGAGTTTCCTCTCTGCTCCGTTCTCTCATTTCGCACAAAATTCAAATCGCGATTGAAACAAATCTTGTTCCCGCGACACTCGCGAGGATTTATTGTTTGCTTTTTTTGCCCGGTTTCTCGTTATGTAAAATATTGTTAGGCAGCGAGCGTGAATAATTCTAGCATGGGAGGAGAAATCGAGGAAGGGAAGAGCTCGAATTAAAAATTCACACGACTTTTTCTTCTCGTGACAAAGGAGTCGCGGGGTGAAAGGCGATTATGCGTTGCCGATCTTTCTCTCTCCCCCTTTTGCTCCCTGTGGCATCGTCCTCGCCGACTTTTTCCCATGTTCGCGTGGAGAAATGGCGAAAAATGGCGTTTCGCACGAATTTGGAACGAAACGTGTGTTTCATTTTTTAAATGAAATCGCGCAGTGACAGATGAGATACGAATATATAGTTTTCTACCGAGCGTCGTGTGAGAATAATCTCTATTCGCGCAAAGTCATACGCAGGAAAGTGGCAAGTGCATGAAAAATAGCGCGAGTTGAAAAATTAACGCGCGAAAGTAATAAGACGTCGGATGAGTTTAAATGTCGGCGGAAGTCCCGGGACGAAAAAATTCGCACGCCTTTCCCAATTGTCTGTGAATTTCTCGCGATTACGACCTCGCTTCTTTCGGTCATATAATCCTCTCCCATTATTTTGCCATTCAATTGTTCCTCTCCTCGTTGCAAAATTAATCGATATCTCGCGACGCGAAAGCCAAGAGAACAAGCGAGAGAGAGAATCATTCATATACTTTTCGTATTTTCTTCCCCCTGCCCCTCATTTTTCTAGATTCATTTACTCCGATTGAATTCAGAGAGCCCGTTGACAGTCCCGAGTCCACATATTTTGCGCAAATGCGCTTACACGGATTCTCTTACCGGCCCAACGTGTCGAGAATACAATTATTGTTATTATTGTTGGGATCAGGTCGTAGAGACGCGGTAACACGTGTCTACATCGCGATTATTCCGATGCGAGTTTCTTATATATATATATGAATAAGACAGAACGATGAGAGAAAAAGACGCCGGGGCGAGAGACGACAGCACACAGCTAGGGAGATATAGCTCCTTATTTCTCGCCTATCGAGTTTCAGATTCCCACTTGCTCAGCAGCTTATTACTCTTTGTTCTTTACGTACATAACCAGACTCTGTTTTTATCACGCTTCGCGAATTCTCGTTTTTCATTTCAATCGTCACGACAAGTCCCGGAGAAAAATTGTCTCCGAAGCGATTCGAAATATCCTTAAGGTGGAAATGAAAACGTTGCAAAGCTATATGTATATTATTTATCGACGCGGTATATGCACTCCTATTGTCTGTTTACAATTCGCGACGATGCGTCAACGATTTTCTGAGAATATTATATTTGTGTTTAAAAAATATATATAAAGATTCTACAACGTATTTTAATGAATAAAAATTATATAAATAAAATAGAAAAAAATCAAAGATATCATATCTTAGAAATAATTGTATATACAAATATTTACAATGACCTTATTATAATTAGTATTTAGTATATTTTTGTAACATGTTTTATACATTTTAATAATTATATTTATTTGGTTACTCTTTAAACGAAAACGGTCTTTTCTTCTATATTGTTTTTTTTAATTTCTTGTTCATTTTCTCATCATATAGTTTTAGTTTTAAAGTTTTTACATTACAGTTCTTTGTATATTAAAGTTTTTGCTTAATTAAAACATTGTCAGAATATGGTAAAATTCTATTCATTCATAAAGAATAAAATAAGCAGATTGCATTGAAATCAGTATGTATTCCACTATTTTTCTTATATTTTGTTTTTTACTACATAAGAACAGTACTATTCTTTTTACATATTTTGCTTTCTCGGTAAAAATAAAATAACGTTAATTGTCATTATTTTTTATAAACCGTTCGTTCACTGAGAGACAAGTATTGCAAATATAACTATACAAAAGTGACAACTAACCGATTATATTACGTTGAACTATAAAAATACATTTAATCGTAATATAATTAATATAGTTGTCAGCACTTTATGATAAAATTTACTATCGTGACTTCCTCAGTGTTTATTGTAAAAAGTGTTAGTTTTTTTTAAATTTATTTATTTTTATTTCATCAAAAATAATATAATAACATTTCATTTTACTTTTATTTCTTAAATAATTATATATCACACACACAAGTTTCCAAAAACACATCCTTCAAACATTCTTGTAATCCACGATTTACTTATTATTTTGTTTCTTGTTAAACGGAGCACGATATATTTTTTTTTCCATTTCGTTTTCTCGTTAAGAATAAAGCAACGCGTCGGAACGCGGAGCGTGCTCATTTTCCACCGGGAGATCCTGCTGAAGGGCCGCCGGAAGTCGTGACGTTCAGGAGGGGAAGAGAGTGGTTCAGGGGGCGGGGAGGGGGAAAGAAAGGGAGCGCGTGCTCTCGTTGTTAAATCTTGTATTCCGAGGGGGAACCGGGGCGTCGGTCGCGCGGAACACCGCGTCCATCAGGAGGACACCGAGATTTCTCGAGGGGGCACGCAAGAAAATAAAACACACGGCGCGGAGGACGCGCCAGGATCACGAGTTTAAACGTTTGCGCAGCTGGGCTCCCGTAGCACGTGCCCTTTTTATTTTTATCCCCCTTTTTACCTTCCCCCGCAAGACTCATTTCTTTCTCGAGAACACACTTGTGATAGAGTTTTACGCTCAAACTGTCGCGCTCGGATTATCGCGACCATATTATTTCGTTCGGCTCTATTTTTAACGTTTGAAAAAGGGTTTTGAAATCTTACACTCGCCTTCGAATTTTTCATTCGACATATACGTATATGTTTTCCCTTTACTCGCATTCTTTTCTATTTTTCATGCGTTACACGGAGAGAACTTTGAATTTAGGATATCTTTCCAAAGTATGCAGTAATTATAATTATAAAATGATCAAAGTTGCTATTGTTTTTGTATTGAAAATCCTCAGAATATATTTTCATAGTTCAACGTAATTTATTAAAAATAAGATCTAAATAAAATGTACACTGAGAGAAAAGTACGCTATAGATTTTACTACATACAAACGACAACTATACTTGTAACTAATATAGAACTAAATATAAACTAAATATACTTTATTTACGTTTTTTCCTGATTATATTTAGTTTTGCTACAAAAAAATAGCCAATTTAAAAATAATTGGCATAATTGTCACTTTATGGTACAATATATACTATCGTGATATCGCTCAGTTTAATTAATCAATAATAATTGATATAGTTATCGCTTTTATGTAGTAATATCTACACAGAGAGAGCTTTATACAAAAAATTATTACGTTTTTTAGTAAATTATTTTTTTTGCACAGTGGTAAGAGTTTGCAAAATATTAAGAATTTTTCATCCCAAACGTAATAATTATAATTATAAAATGATTAAAATTGCTATACGTTTTGTGTTCAAAAATCATCAGAATTTCCAAGCTGTTATACCACACTGAGAAAAAAGCATGATAGATCTTACCATATAAAAGTAACAATTATACTATAATAATTAGTAAATTTAAAAAATGTATTAATTTAGGGTTTGTTCTAAATATAAATCATTTCACTATAAAAATATATTTAGTTTTAAAATAACTAGCGTAATTGTTACTTTACAGTAAAATTGACTATCGTATAATTTCTCTGAGTGCACAGTACTATTCAATATAATTTGTCGTATAAAATTCTCTTCGAGTAGTTAAAAACTTGAATTTAATTTCGAATATCTTCACGCTGTACTTTTTATTTCAATTTTATCGATTTTTTTTATTTTCGGATCTTGGCGAGAGTAAATTAATTGACGTAAATTTTGGCGAAACGAGCTTGTTTCGCGTTGAAAAGCGAAGCGGCGAAAAGATGTTCCCAGGCTGACGCAACGAGCGTAATTCGGAGCATTTTTTCATGTCCAGAGATCGCGTGTCATCGACGTGTTTTTCAGAAAGCTGCAGCCTCGTGAACTCGAGCGAAAACCCGTTAGACGCGCGTATTCTCTGTTTTTTTTTCGTTACTATATATGGTATATTATTCTTTTTCCTTCGCTCGATATCATCATAGAATGGCGTGGGTGTACTCGCCGCAATTTATGATAATAAAAAATGATAATTCGTTGTTTTTTTTTTCTCGCCTCCTTTTCTCTGCCGAGGTCGAACGAAACGCGTTCGTTAAACCCCCCGTGACTTCGCGCACAATTTACTTTTTTCCCGCCGCCGCGACGATGCGCGTTTCGTAGCGCGATCGCGAAATTCTCGTCCAGCAGCGATGACAATTCGAGCACAAGGACGCCCATGATAAATTCAAACTAATTGCACGCCGCTTTCGCGCGTTCACACGTAACCGAGATCCCAATTCATCCGGCCAACGAATTCATGTTCATTTGTCTCCGTACGATTCTCACGACGGTATCGTTGAAAAAACAAAACAAAACAAAACAATAATTTGAAAAATCGTGGAAAAAACGTTTCGTTTTGTTTTTTTTTGTTCATTCTTCTTCGAGATCCTTGAGATAAATCTTCCGGATTTCAACATACCTCGCGTAATCTCGTCAAGGCTTGAATCCCGGAACGGTTCATCCTCAAATTACGTCGCTCGAAAAAAAAGGTTTCGAATCAAATTCTCCGGGCAAAAAATTGACCGGAGAAAGCGCAGAAGTGCTTGTCACGATTTCGTCGCTTTTTTTAAATTCTCCTTTGTCTCGTCTCTTCGTAGTCAAGCGTGAAGAGCCACTCGAGCGCAAACGCATCGATAAGACCCTCAAAGTGCTCAGGGCAATTTCGCTTCATTTTTTTATTGTTGTTTTCTTTGAGATCGAATGAAATTGCTCTCGCATGGACTTATTGGCTCCCTCCTACGGTATTCGAATTTTTCGGGTTTCCATCGGAACTCTTGTACGATTTTGCATTTTTTCAAAATTATTTTACAAACCAACTGCTTTAAGCACAATTTATACATTTATATACACGCAAATAATAAAATCGTAGAAAAGTTGTCTTTAATTTTAAATAAAAAAAAAGATCAATGTTACGGAGAGCGATCTGGAAAGAGATCGGTTTTGAATTTTTTAAAAAAATTGAATGGTCATAAGTCGCGATATAAGCATATAGGAAATCGACCCTAGAAAGATCTTTGCAAAGTATGTTGGTAATAATAATGAAATACGTTGATTCTGCAAGAAATTACTTATTTTTTCGAAAACTGCCGAACCAATTAGAATAAAATTTTAACACCTTTAGAGGTATATATAAAGGCTATACTTGAAAAAAATAACAGCTCATCATTTTCATTTTTTCTTACTTTTTCCTATATACGAAAACGATTCAAAACAATTTCGAAATTATTAAGTTTTTAAAATATTATTTTCGATATACAGTAAAACCTCAATAAAAAATAATTAATTTCAATATATAACGTTAAAGTTCACAATCACTGCGACGGCACAAATCACCCGAACTATAAAATCTACTAGCCATAAATAATAAAGAAATTAGTCACAATAATAATTGCAAATTCATGACAGGAAAATAATGAAATCGATAGCAAGTCGCACTGATCGAGTATTCGGTGTCAGAGGTCGATAGTAGACAATGCAGAATAGTGCACGACGCGACGTCGATTTTTCCCTAGCACTTCCAGTTCTAAAAATAAACAATTTTTCGGACGACACGCTGACTCGCGTCTTACGAATAAGACGTCACTTTTCCGGACTGCTGAGAAAAGTTCATTTATTTATAAGTTCGTGTAAATCGACGCGTCTGCGAGATATTAGAGCTCCTTAGTGCGATGTTCCCTTCAATACGACTCGCTCGGCCCCTCTCGATTTTGTCTTCACTGCGCGAGAATCTCGGTCAAAGTGACGACCGGGTGTAAATTTTCCTTCAAAGAGTTTTCGAGGCTTACGTATGTTTCCTAGACGGGAGCTGTCGCCGGCTCTTCCGAGCGACATTAGACAAATAAATCCACAAATCAAGTGAATTTATTTTTTTTAACGCGTTAAATACTCTTTATACTATTTTTTTAAATTGGAACATTTTTTTCTGCAACTCGAGTGCGCTCGCACCGAGACTTGCATCTGATTATCGCGACAACTAAACGCTCAGGAATTTTTTTTCTCGGTGATTCATTCGAGCGATTTCCTCACATTTATGAGAGACTCGCGCGAATACGTAGATTTCCGCTAATTTGCGGCTCACTCGATCTCTGTTTTTTTTCTTCACCTCGCGATGTTCAACGAATTAATTACGGAACAATGGATGAATAAATTATCGAATCTGCAGTCGGTTGGAAAAAAAATACACATTGAAAAATTTGCTTGCGAGAAAAATGTCTCGTTCGTGATTTTTCGAAGGTCCGAAGAAATTTACGGCCTTCGGTGGGTGATATTGGACGTGCCGGACACTCGGCCACGAGGATCGACCGGGAAAACACGCGGTCATCGCTACGTGCGAATTTTCGACTATCCAAATTGGTGCTTCGTCCGAAAATCCTGGTTTCTCGTCTTCACGACACGTACACCTTCGACTTCAATTATTCGACGTGTGTTTGTTCGTGGAAAGAAAAATTATTTCCTCGAGGAAGTTTTAAAAAAGTGCGTACACGTGTCGACTTCTTTTTTTTTCATCCTTTACTTTTTGTTTTCGTTTTTTTTTGTTTCGAGATACAGAAACACGCGTGCATCTCATTTTTGATCGATTTTTTCTTCCTCTTTTTCTCCGCCTGGTTAAAAGCGAGCGAAAGAAAGGGAAAGGGATCCGGTGTTCTGGCTCTCGTCTAAAAATTTATTTTCGTACTCGCGAGAGAGTCCGAGACCCTTGAGGGCGCCCTCTCCTCCCCTCGAACTCTTTTTACGACACTTGCCAAGGGTTGATACGATTTTATGAGCCGTTTTTGTACTCGCAGCACGCGTTACGATTTTCCTGCTCTCTCTCGCTCCTGCTTATTTCCACCTCGTCGAGCACTCCGAGAGTCACTTTTTTCCATATTTTTTCTACGCTTCATCCTCGCAGGATACATATATTTTGGTCCCTTCTTTTTTTCGACGCTTTTTCTTCTTCCGTTTCCTTTCGAAAAAATTTGGAATTTTTAATATTTAAGATGGTCCGATGATTTCTGGCTATCCAAGATTTTGTGATGAAACTTGGTGTATGTTGAGATTAATATGTTACTTGTCTTGTGTCCAAATTGTAATATCATTCGCTTGCTAGAAATCGAGACATTAATTCTTAAAAATGAGAAATTTTCGCTATCCCTCGCATAAGCCTTATGTTAAATTTTTTTAATTAAGCTTTTTTATGGGTTATTATACAAATTTTATTTTGTTCGAGACTGTTATCCGGAACTTAAGTAATCAACTGACCCCATCAAAAATGAAAATTCGCTATAGAGGCTAAACTGAATAGAAATCGTAAAAAATCTCAAATTTGTAATTTATTTGTTTTATGAGATTACTACATAATACTGTCACTTCTTGTAGGCAAAAATTACTAGAATCAGTAGAGCTACTTTCACGTTGTTCATGATTTAACTTTTCAATATTCTTTCCTCAATATTTTATAAATAAATTTCTTATAATAAATTATTTTATTAATTTAACAAAATCAGAAACGATTCAAAATCAATAGTATACAATTTTTCGATGCAAGTATCGTAAAGTGCGTGTAATATCTTCTATTTAATCATTTACGTGACTCCAAATAGAATTTCTTTCTTTCATTTATTTACGAAAACTATTGTAAAAAATTCCACATGTGCACGTAAAATTTTTTAAATTTATATTTTTATTATAAAAAATTGTTCATGTAAATTTATACAATACAAAATTGTGTGATTTTTCACACAACATACGAAAAGATAGATTTTTGTTAAAAACTGGTTATATTTTAATTTCACAAGTTTTTTTACAATGTTTGATTAAAAATTTGTGTCTCGTTGTCAAAAGCTTCGAGCTTTTTTCTATTTTTCTTCTTTCTCGCTTGTTCTCTTTCTCTCTCTTCATCTTTCTTCGGAAGTCTTCACGCACATGCGAACACTTATAAATATTCGTGTTGAACACGCCTCACGAATTTATAACTCTCACGAAGAGAAGACTCGCTGCATATGTGGCGAGAAAACGAGAAAGAGAGAGGGAGAAAGGTTTCCGCGCACCGGGAGATGAATACTAAAGTGCTTTTAGGAAGTTCGTTGAGATACACGCCAACAATCCGTATATAGATATACATTTATTCCATATTGTAATGTCGTATTCCAGGAACGTGGGCAAAGCCGATCGATGAAAGAGTTACGAGGCGAGGAGTGGAGAATAATATTTGATTTTCTTCAAAATATCATTCGTTGCGACGAAAAAATTCTTCCTCGTCAATTGCACCTGATTAACGCGCTCTTGACATCCTTCGACGTTTTTAGAAACACGACAAATGAATATTAGAGCCTATAGGAATCATTTTTTAACTGCGATTTCGTATAACGTCATTTTTATATTCCGCTCACGGGACATTCACAGCGAAATAAATATAGAAATAGAGAGGATACGCGCGGAATAATGAAGTATTGGCACACCTCGCCGACACCCACACTTCGAACCGGCAATTACCATTTCAGCTCTGCAAAAACGCTCCCTTGATTTTTATCTCTTGCTGCATTGAAAATTAATTTTTCGGTACTTTCGCATTTTTCTTTCATACTTTATATAGGCATGCACGATAATATTTTCTAAGCTATTTTATTATATTATTATATTTCAATTTATTATCAGATTGGCTCATAAATTTAACTTTATGCGTTTTATAATTTATTGTAAAAAGATCGAGATTTTTTATTATTTGACAACAATGTCGTTGACCTTCGATATTGCTTTTTTTATTATTATTTTATCCATATTTCCGAATTTTTCGTATTTTTAAATGGAAAATTAATTTTTGTGCGATTTTTATATTTCAGACGACGATAAAGGTGTACGCGAATTGCCTTCGACCCGATATCGAGTACAAAACCCTCAGCATCACTTACGAGACTACCTGTCGCGAGGTAGTGCAAAATCTCTTGAACAAATTTCGCATGAGGCATCGCGATCCAAGATTGTTCTATCTCACCATGGAAGTAACCGTCAGGCGAGCTAACGTTCGCACCGTTCTGCCGCTCGACGAGGACGCCAGGCCCGCCGTCCTGCAATCCTGCCATCCGCGAGGAGATTCGAGGTGAGCACTTGTCAAATTAAACAATAATTACATATAGTATACGAATTTGAGGATCTTCATTCTCAAAATCAATTTGAAAATTTTTATTAAATAATCGAATAGATTTGAGATTTTTTAATTCTTAAATAAGTATAATCAAGTTAATTAGACAAATTTATTTCTCAAATTTATCATTTAATTTAATTCTTGAACAGAGAATTAAATAGTGAATACATTTATTTATTTGTATTTATTATATTGTATTAATCAATTAATTAATTAATATATTAGTGATTATTTTTAATTAAATAATTACCAATTTTGAAAAAAAAAATTCTACAATTTTAATTTCTGTTTCATTCATAAACGTTTCAAACAATATTTGTATCATATTGACAATCATATTTTATAAATCAAGCACAATATCTATCATTTATTTATATTCTACAGATTCTCGTTGCAAACTCGACGTGGCGGTCTTGTGAAAATATACGACAGCGCACTAATGTCCGGAGTGAGTTTTTCTTTTCGTGTATTTGACTATTCGTTTTTTATTTGGCGAAATAAAAAAAATATTTAAATATTTGTATTGTTCTTATTTTTTACAGTCAAAGTACAAGAGTCTTTTGATCTCGGAACAGACGACGGTCGACGAGCTCATTCAGATGTTGCTGAGCTGCTACAGTTCGACCGAGAGAGTCGAACAATTTTCGCTGTACGAGGTCTCCGAGGGCGAGGAGTACCAGAGAAAATTACATCCGGATGATTCGCCACTCCGGGTAACCCAAAGATGGACCAGCGTCGACAGACATTTGCGCATCCGACGGAATCCCGACTACAATCCTCACAGAAGAAAGGTTTTTACTAAAAATTTTTATCTATATCAAAATATTTATACTTTTTATCGAGTTATTTTGTTATCTCGTTAACAAAAATAATGTTTATTGAAATACTTCAAGATACTGACCCCATATACACTCGAAAATTTTCAATTGAATAAACACTTTAATTTGTTTTGAAAAAAAAAAATGTTTTGTTCTCACGCAGGATCTTTCAAACCTATTTTTGAGATACAAGTACAAAAATCTTTTAATTTCAAGAGGTAATTTTGACCTTTATCTTGATTGAATCGATTTTTTTTTCAAGGATAATCATTAAAATTTTTTGTAAAACGAAGCGAATAATAATAATTATTATTAAGCAAAAATAATTATTTTGCTTTATTTATTGAAAATTTCTTACATGAGAATTTTAATTATAATTTCAAAAAGAAATTCCCAATAAAATAGACTGTAACATATGTTTTAAAAAATTACAAAAAGGCTAATTCAACAAAAAAGCCAACAAAAACAGTCTTCTAACTTTATACACGAAATGTATTTGTATGTAACTTAGTTAGCTTAAGGTAGGGCATCCACGAAATTATTTATTTAAGAATTTGTTAATATTTTGCATAAACTATCTTTGTTGCCATGTACATATATGTACATTAAATTTTAACAAGTTTCTCAGCATAGAATTCAAGATATTCAATATCGAAAATCACAATTTTTTCTACTCTCCCATAAGAGCACTAAAAATATAACGATCTTCTTGTAATTTAATACAACTTTTTATAGTACTTCAAAAAAGCTTCGATTAGTTTTCCACAAAAAATCTAAAAAAAATTTTTGATTTAACTCTCATGGATGTACTACCTTAAAAAAGTCACAGTGTCAAATTTCAATATTAAGCCGTAAAAATATTATTAATTTATATCATTCAAAAATATCATAATAGAAAAAAAATGGATTTAAAATGAATAATAAGAATTTATTAAATTTTCAGAGCATGTGGGCTTCGGATTCGAGTATATCAATGGCGATGTCGAGACTTCACCTTCACAATGCTCAGGTGCAGCAGAAATTGCAACAAAAGCAAGGAAATTTGAGTGCGAGCATCATGAACAATCACTCGAGGCATCTGCTGTTCCGTCAATGCCCCAAGAACAACAATAACAACAATAACAACAACAACAACAATAACAACAACAACAATAAGAACAAAAATCACAGTCACGGTCACGGCAGGTGTTTGCAGACTCGCGTGCCGTCGACGAGCGCGATTTCGAGCTCGGCGAGCATGGTTCAGCTCGAGAATTCGGAAAGGATCGCCTCGCTCGCGAGTCAACCGAGCAAACCGCAAAAATCGTCGCAAATGGCCCAGAGCTTACCCTCGACACCCCTCACGACGAAACATCTCACGACTTCCGGTTACTCGGACTACGAAAATTATTTATTTATCTGAATCCCAGCTGGTGTTGACCAAAGTTTAAGCGAACGAACGTTGAAAAAATCCTTCGTTTCGAACCCTTATTTCGATCGAAAGCAGTGGCTGAAAAAACTTTGCGATTGAATTTTCATTTTATTTTATTTTTTTTTTCGAATTACTAAAAATATAACGTGTAAATATTTTTCGCCTCTTGCCACGACAGGACGTGGAAAAAATCTTCGTGTTCCCCTGCGTAGATTCGTACCTTCGTTAGTTTCTCCTAATCAGGACAAGGAGATAGTCAGTAAGTCGAAAAATTGTACCAAAGGTAGTCGTGCTCGAGCTGTTTTTTCACGCGACAAACAAAAAGAGGAAGACAACACGAGAGTCACGACTAAAAGAAGAAAAAAAACTCTATAGAGATAAAAATTATATTATTTCCTATGTGTACGCACCGTTGCTTATACGCATTGACAATTATCGAACTATTATGTGTGTGTGTACGTGTGACAGGCGCAAAAAATAACAGAGTCCCGAGACTCCCTTCGTTATTTTTTTTTTATTCGAGAATTCTCGTCGAAAAGTCAACATTTTTTTTATTTATTCACATCGATGGCGTCTCGATGAAGACGCAAAGTGTTTGGCATTCGAATGATCTGTCAAGAAACGTCAACGAAATATTTTTCTACTTTTTTTCCCATTTTTCAAGAATTTTTCATCATCTTTTCATTTTTGTTTCATATTTCGTTATTGCATTATTCTTTACTTCGTCCATTTTAATCATATTTTATTTCTTCAACTCGCAACAAAGAGTGCAAAAAGTACAACGTTCCTGCAGCTAAAAATCGTTGGCGTTTTTTTTGTTGCGTTCTCTGCATGAAAAATGAAAAGAAAAAAAGAAAACAAATGATTAAGAATGGGAATGATGGAGCAAATAAAAATAATCAGGAGCACGCGCTAATTTATTCGATGCATTTACCGTTTATTTATTAAAAGATGGAAGTCCTCGTCTTGTCCGTATATTCCTGTGAGGAATAGAGTATAGAAAAAAGTGAAGCCGAGAGGAGATGTGAGAATATGCGATGAAAAATAATTCGAACGAAATAAAAACACAATTTTACTTATGTGATGATAAAAATTTTATTTACAAATGCGACAAGTGTAGGAATTTGGGTCCAGTGGTTTTTCGGAAAGAAAACCGACCCGAGCACACAAAAAAGTCGATCGATCTTCTTTGGCGAGCGCGTTGGTAGCTGCTGCGCCGATTCGACGGTTTCATCTTCCACCCTCGAATCCTCTTCACGATATATTTCGTCAACTCGCTCGCTCGTTACAATATTACCATCGGACAATAATCTTCGACACACTCGCAGTCATCTTTCTTTCCTTCGCGCGTAAAAAAATCTCGTGCGTTTCGCTTTCCGAAAGGCCACAAAGTGTACGAGGAATACAAGACGTTTTTTTTTCCCTTCGCATATTCTTCTTTTTTTTTGTTATATTTCACCGATCCTCGATTCTCGTCCCGTCTACGCTTCGTTCGTCGAATATCAGCCGAGAGACGTACAACAATCGTCGTTTTAATCATGAATTATCATTCGACATTAAATGTATGATTAAATTCTATCTATGACTGCGTGGGTGTATGCTTCCTTTTTCTCGTTTTTCTTCGTCTTGCTCTTTCACTTTTTTTTATTTTTCAATGACTAATTGCAGATTACGGGGATTAGATAGACGTCTTTCGAAATTTACGGCGGAAATTGCGAATCAGCGGAAGTTCCGGCAGGGAGGGAGAGCTTCGACGTGCCGAGGGAAGAAAAGGGTTCGGGGTATTGAAAATCTTCTTCTTTTTTTCTTTTTCGCGGTGCTGGCAAAGGCTTCGGATCGTGCGACTCGAGCTAAGAAAAATCGTCACGTTGCTCCCATTCTTTTTTTCTCTCTTCTCGCGTGTGTGATCGTCGTCTTTCAGGATTCAGGGGATTAAACATCACAGCAGTGACATATCAACATCGATATCGGGAAACCCGATCTAAACCGTTTGCAAAAAATATTCAAAGTTATTTTCTTCGGATAAAAAGAAAAGGAACGTGTGTTTCTTCGTCGTACAATTTTCATAAATTTCGTTAAACGCACAATGAAGAAAACAAATAATTTCGTGAATTCAATCGTCCAACTTTTATAATTACAATTTACGTAAATAATTTAATTCCATCATCAATCTGAAAATCGAAATAATAAAGTGTCTACCTTGCAGGTATAATCTGTACAGAAAACGAATAAATTAGCGAGTTCACTCAACTGTATTCTCTCTAAAACGACCGTTGAGTCTCGAATCCAGGACAAAACTATCTCTCTCTCTCCTCTCTTAATTATTTTCTTTTTTTTCATAAACTTTCACAAATCCTCCCTCACTTCTCCTCACACTCGCACACGGAAAGAACAAATTCACTCGTCTCTCATTATCGCTACGATTACACAATAACGATATCCGTAATCAATCAATCGATAATAATAGCAATGAAAAACTTATCGACAACTAAATAACCATTTTACATTTATTTATAATATTTTTTAACGTACTCTCTTGCTCTCTCTCTCTCACGATTTGTCTCTCGCTCGCTCTTTCTCTCACTTATACACTCGACAATGCAACAATGCGGTAATGCAATCTCAACGATAAAAGGCAAACGAGGACAGAAAAAGAAAAAGAAAGGTCGGTGGATGGGGCAGGGATCGTTGGAGGAAGGACAGGAAGGACGAGAGAGGTTTCGCGACGAGCGCTCCTGCATGCACGAGCACTCTTTCATCGCAGAGGAGATTGCAAATTGATCCAATTAACCAGCCTAAAACCGAGGACCCTATTATTAATACGATGCACATTTATATCCTTGATGCGCTTTAAACGTCACCCTCCTTCACCATTTTCTTTCTTTCATCTCTCTTTTTCTTCTTTTATTTCTTTTCACCTCACAAAAACGCCCAAGACAGATATGCTAGACGCTTTTTTTTTACTCAAGCGCACCATTTCTCCCCTATATCTCTCGCTACAATCGTTCTCGACTCTCCAACACCCGAAAGACGTCTTCGACGCGCATCCGATCTCTTCCTTTACTTTTATTATTTACGCGATAATGAAAAATCGTTGAGTGTGGATATTCAATTTAATTCTTACGAATCTCCCCCCTTCTTTCATTTAAATTACTCTTAGTGCGTCTCGATATCAAAAGCTCTCGAAGATCTTCTCTCCTCTTTTTTTTCTCTCTGCTCGTTTCTCGTAACATCTTTTTCTTCTTCTATTCTTTCCATCATCAACGTTCGTACATATTTGGTTTTTCTCCATCGTAAATTATGTCTAGGCATTAGAAAATTCGTATTATGTTCCCAAATGGACTTTCGTGTTTTTTTTCTCTTCATCTCATTATTCGCACTCTCCGAAGTCGAGGATTTTTATTTCCTCGTGATTTCTCTCTCTCTCTCTCGATCTGCCGTTTTACAAGCGAACACGTGTACATTGAAGAATCCTGTGACAATCGTGGTTCAATAAAATCTGAATTTAAATCTCTTTGGAAACAAAGTTTATTTTTTAATGTCTCGAATTCTCGTACTCGTGCGCACGTAAGAAGAGAACCGAAGAGAAATTATTGAACCGTGTTAAAATAGAATTTTATTTTCTACTGTGATTTTTGAGGCAAAAATTATCACTTTTTTGCTCTCCAAAACGTCCGCGTGTATTCCGAGATTTCGGTCGCTCGCTGTATCGATTATCAATAAGAAAAGGCTTAATTTTTTTTTATTTCTTCCTCTCGTCACCGTACGATATCGAATTTCTTCAATCTTTTCAAAAGCTCAAACGTTTTTCTTTTTTCAACGAATTTCATTCGTTATTTCGATCGTAACGCAAGAATTTATATCGAAGAGATTAATTAACAGGGAACGATCTGGAATTAAATTATTTACTCGATTTTCTCTCCGCGACACGAATTTTTCTCACTCTTCGCGCGTAACGAGTCGTAGGAGAGAATTTCATTGTTTCTCTTCCTTCAAATCTTGGCGAAATTGAAAAAATAAAAGATAATGATTTCTTACGCGCAAGATTTTCGTAATTTTTATACGCGATACGAGAATTATTCTCGACGACTAATTTTTGCTTTCTTTTTTCTCTGTTAATCTTCTTCCTTTTAATAATTATTGAATCCAGATATTAATATATACAAACGTGTACAATATACATACAATACACTTGCGACTTCTGCCGTGCCCGACGGAGAAATTCTTAAGCTTCTGTGTGGTCTTTCCATCCCTCTCTGACAGACAAACGAAAATATATACATCGCCAAAAAGTGGCCGTATATATTTTAAATCTCGTTCTCATAAATTCGTCGCTCGCACGCTTAAACCGCGATGTCTTCGGTTATTCGGACGATAAAATCGTAATTCATCAATAATTAAGTTGAACGAGCGGACGGCTCGATAACAATGCAGCACCTGAATAATTATATTTTATTCCTTCGCTACCACAATTTTTTGCACCCCTCACGATCGTTTAACGAGTGCACGTTTTTCTCTCTGGCTGTTAAACTGTCTCGCTGATAAGTTTGGCTATAATCGTTAGTTTTATCTCTCGCCCCCCTTTTTTTCTGCTTTATTTTATATGTTTACTGCGTATCCGTGGCTACGTGTGATCTTCTTTATTTTAAAAGTTTCTCGTTTTACGCTCTACTCTCTCTTTTAAATCTAAAATAGTCACGATCGGTCTTTCAGCGGTTCCAACGTTCTCGTCGTCCTTCTCCTCGCAACCCTCCGAGCTCTCTCGTTCCTCGAGCTTATTCTCGCTCTGCCTCCCTCCCGATGCCTTGTTCTCCCATATATCCCAGTTTTATTTACCATCGAAATAACGTTCCTCAAATATGTTTCATTTGCGTTAGTATAGAACTATAATCAGAGAATTTCGTCAAAGTTAATGCTTTATCTATTAATTTCTCTTTATCGAGGCATATATATATATATTAAATTTTTTTTTCGTATTTATATATATATTCTTCGATGAGCGATGAATTTTTTATTCGAAGATTCTTTGTATCTTTGTTATCTTTTTTTTTTCTTACAGTATTTACAACGTCTCCCGTAAAATCACGATTCTCATAATTAATCTCTCTCGCTCGCTCTCGAATCACACAAGCTCTCTCGTGCTCCAGCGAAAAATATTTCGGTAAACCGCTCGATCCGAAACGAAATAACTGAAACTTTTGTTTCGGAGTAGCGCAAAATGCCCGAACGTTCGACTCTATTTTCCGAGATCGAAAACAAAAAACGATGCGACATTTTTCTATCTATCCCCCTCTCCCCATTTTGTTTTATTTTCGTATCGTTAATTATCTTAAATATGCATTGTCACTCGCCCCTGCTGTTCGCTCTCTTCCGTACCCCGAGCATCAAGCTAAGCTCGTCTCGGGGCGAAAAAAGACTGGAAATCGGATCGAATTACGAAAGCCCGTCAAACAGTGTCTCCGTAAGAAAATAACTCCTCGGAATTAATTTCGCAAGCGTTTATTTTTATTATTTTATTTTATTTAATTTTTTTTTTACGAAAAAATAAATAAAAACGAGAGAAGATTTACGTGCACCGATATTTCTCGCTCGAAATGCTTTTTATTCGTTAAAATTAGCCGAGCGATATTTCTCTCGCGTTACGAGAAAAACCAAAAAATAAATAAATGAAAAAACTGTCGCGTCTCTTCTTCTCGCTCTCAATCGCTTTTTTTCTCGTTATCGTCTTACAGCGTACTATTAACACTAATATAATATTAATTACGAAATTGTTGTTGTTTCTTCGTCGTTCGAGGGATGTGCAGGGAGTGCGCGAGGGCGGGGGTGTATATTGGGGCCGGACGGGAAATTAGACTCGAAAACCAAGGCCCCAGGGCATTTTTTTTTCTCGAGTGCATCTCGTCCATGAATTACTTCCTTATTCATCTCATCCTCAAACAATCTTACAATATTCTCACGCTCCGCGCTTATGGTCCGTGTTTCAACATCCGCACCGTGTGTCACGTGACTCAAGCCCCCCCGAGGACTCGAAGATTCGCCCGCGTTGGCGCTCGGCCGACAGGGGGCCTCGGGGGAAAATTGCGACCGGACGACAAACTTTTCCTCCCTTCGTACCAAAAAACTCTCATCTCCATTTTTTAATCACTCAAAATTCGTCCCTCACTGAAATTTTCCCTCATCTCCTTCTTCCGCTCTCGTTTAAAAAAAAAGAAGAAGGAGAAAAAAAAGCGCGCGGACGTCGCGTCCGTTTTTTTCTTCTTCTCCGTCGTTTCGCTCGCTCGTTAATCCGCTCGCCGGCATTGGTGATTGTGTTTTCGTGGTTCAGAGGGCTGTGGTTTTCAATTTGGGACAACGTCGCTGTAACGACAGGCCCCGGGGCCCCAGCTCCTAAATGGCGTTAAGCGCGCGAGAGTCCTGCTGCTGGCGGCGTCTCGACACGCTCCCGTAGTCGCCGACCCCGCCGAGAGGACGCTCCTCCTCGGGCGCGTACTCGTGATCCCCGCGATCACCCCGATCCCTCTCGAGCCTCTCCAGCCGAGATCTCCTCGTCCCGCCGTGCCCGTACGAGCCTGGACCTGTTTAAATTATATCCAATTTATTATCATTTTATCACCCCAACCCCCCTCTAACCTCTCTGCAAACATTTTATTCCTCTCCATCAGGAATTTCACGCTCGAGGGACAAAATTCGTCGAGCTGTCCTAAATTCTCTAAATGCAATCCCGAAAACACACACTCTGTTATATCGATACGTTATTATTTCACTTATTCTTCTTCTTCTCAGTATAAATATGGATGACGGACTTTTGTTCTATAGAAAGGTGGTGGATTTTACTTTGCTGAAAAATAATCTATTATGGGATGGACGATTCCCAGCAAAAAGTACTTTTTTTACGTTAAATTTGTAAAACCCAGACTCTCTGGCTTCTTATTGTGAAAAAGTTTCCAATTTTTTGAGTTTTGGTTCGACTATCAATTGGCAACTTGAGCATATTTTAATAATAATTTAAATATTTTTTATTATTTAAACAATTAAAGGAAACAATTTTAGTAAAACATTTTGAAATTTTACTATAAAATGAACACTACAACGAATATATGAAAAGAATTTCACAAGAATCTGATGCATTAAATTTGCATTTTTTATATAAATTTACGAATTCTCCATAAGTAACAATTTTAAATCTCAGCAACGTTGGAGCTTGATAACTCTTAAACCATTCAGTATAACGATTTTGAATTTTTGAAACAAAATTTTCTCATATACATATGCTTGAGAACAAAATACCCTAAATTTATCAAATTTATCAAATAAAAAAAATATCGCTCATATATCCTCAATTCGTATAGAGATTTACAAAATATTGACCATTTTATTTTTTTGCAAATATATGCGTTTAATATAGTTTTTAAATAATCAAAAATGCCTATCCAAACTTCAGCCCTCAATAAAAATATAATAGTGATTCCTGATCGCAATTCTTTCTTTCTCATTGAAAAGAACATTAGGACATTTTTTATCTCATTATAAATTTTGTAGCAAAATTAATACTTAAAAAAGGTCTGTTGCATTTTTTATAATAATTTGACATTATCTGTTTCAATCAAATGTATTAATTTATTTATTATATATTTTACTAATTGATTTATCTTCAGGCTGTACTTGATCTAATAAACTGAAAAAAAGTATACATTTTATCTCTGTAGTTTATATGTTAACTGAGTTATTTTTTAAATTTTTGTCAGTTATCTTGGAAGCTTTAAAGAACATATGTAGGCATACTGATAAAAAAAGACATGATTATATAACGAGTACAGAGACATGTATACAAAAATGTAGAGACAAGAATCACAAATATTTACATGTCGAATTTTCGAGAATAAAACGCGAAGCAGAGCAAGTACACGAAAATGTGAACTCGAAAACTTTCGTAAACGAAATATATCTTCGCAACTTAAGAAATTTTCGTAAATAAAATATGCTACATTTTATAATCATAATATTTTAAAACAAAATATAACTATACTATTTATAGTATATATGTTTTGCCCATAGTTATTATTATAAATGCTCAATCACGTAAAATTAATGAAAATATAACTCCACCCCTCTACAAGAAAAGTCCATCATTTGTATATTTATCCTTCTTCCTTTTAGTATATTATTCGCTACATTGTTATTTACTATTATATTGTTATTCGCTATTTTCTTATTCGCTATGTTACTAATCGGGTTAGAAACGTCGGAATTTGGCAACTCAGTGAATCAGGGTCTCGCGGATAAACAAAACACACGAATGAGAGTAAGCGAGTGAAAATAAAGGCGCAAAATGGATAAAAAAACCTGAGAATTCGTGCAACGTGCCAACGATTGGTCGCATGCAAGCGCGCGCGACGTCAACGAAGAAGAAAAAAGAAAGAGGAAAGAGAAACTCGGGGGATTAATAATGGTCTGGTTCCTATCCAGCTAGATTTTAAAAACGATGGGATTGAACAAAAAAAAAACGCTCGGGAGCTTCTTCGAGGCTCCTTCTTCATCTCGCGCGATATATTTTCATCGCAGCGTGCGTGACGTAACGTGATCGAAAAGATGAGGGTGACTTCGAATGGCCTCGCGATTATTTACGACTATTTCTAGGAAGTTAATCAAATCTCTAGTTCGTTCAAAATTTAATTAAACAGGTCAATGCGTCGTCTAGTCTACGAAGAGGTTCCATCAGGCGTCTCTGCGTTCTTTTTTTTATTTTTATTTTCTTTTTGTTTCAAAAAATCCAGTGACAAACTCTAGGCGGGGGGGTTCAGGACAACAATCTGCGAGCTTGGTTGGCTTATTACGGTTGGTGAGGGGTTTCTTTGATGAACGAGAACAAAATCGAACGTACAAGAGTTAAAAACGAAACAAGTTGCGAACTAACATTTTTCATTTGTCATGACGGATGAGTATCGAATTTTCATATCGAATGGACTATATTTCAGTCTCTCGTCCTTGTCGAGAGGATCTGTGAAAAGTGAAATATTCGATGAGAATGGAATAAATGACTATATCCGGAATAATGACGTGAAAGAGTAAAGAAAAAAAATAAATAAAGTTTCATCTCACCCGTTCTCACATGCACCAAAGCCTTTTTCGTACTTACAACGCGATATCTCAAAGGGTTTTTTTTTCGTAATACATTTCTTCCTTTGAAAAGAAAACTCTTATTTACATATCTTTTGGAACATCTCCCTTTCCAATCTCTCTTTTATTTATCTCTCTTTCTCAGCGGATAATCGTCCTCGTACCAGGGTTTTGCAAAGGCAACGATCGTTTACTTTTCATCGTATATTGGTCCCGAAATATATTTGTATCTGTTTGTCTCAGGGAAGAGCAAATCGTGTATTATTTTCTTTATCTCTCTCTCTCTCGATTTATTTATCTCTCTCTCTCTCTCTCTTTCTGTCTCTGCATCAGCGTCGTCGCGCAGTAGCGGAAGTAGAAGAAGAAGTAGTAGTAGAACGAGAAGAGCAGGAAGTAGCAGAAGAAGTAGAAGAAGAATTTTTTGGTAGTAGGCAATTTGTAGTGGGCAGTAACCGAGAAGGGAATTAGCGAAAAACAGCTAACTCGCGTAATCGCCCCTCGTGGCTCCGGTCCAGCGTCAACTCGTCACTTAACACTGAACCTCGCCTCTTTTCGGATGACACCCGTTGCTGCGACCGCTTCAACGGCTTTCAATCCCAAACAAATAGAAAAATTGGAGAAACGAGAGTCAGAGCTTTTTTATCCAAATTATATTTAATCAAACAATAAAACATAAAACAAATTGCGGTTTTAAGAAAAATTTTTGAAATTATTTACTTTAGGAGTCACACCTACGATTTAGTTATCCTTGAAATATGTTACTCCTGGGGTTATTCAGAGCAAAAAATATATATGTTGGGCGCGGAAACGCCTCATTATTCGTATAGTTTTTAAAATGTAAAAGTCGTATTCAGTAACTAAAAAAGGACGGGGAACAAGATGAAGCCCCCGATAGGGGGAAGGTGGCTGGGGGGCAGAAGCCCCCCTCCATCGGACCGTTAAAAACCCTTAGAAAACGTCACCGGTACACTGAGAAAAAATTTTGGTTGAATCAACAAAATTTCAGTTGATTAAACCAAAATTTTGTTGAATCAACAAAATTTTTTTTCAGTGTTCTTCGGAGCTTCTATACGTAAGAGGGTGAGAACCGTTAAGTGGAAATATTGCAACGATACTATGTTTAAATCTAATTTCTTTATCCAAACTCAAACTTAAATCGAACTCAAGCCCAAACTTAAATACAAACTTAAATAAAATATATATAAATGTTTGCTCGGGATGACTCCAGGAATAATATATACATATTTCAAAGACAATATTAAATCGGAGGTGTAACCACTAAAGTAAATAATTACCAAATATTTTGTTATCAAAATTAAAAAAATATTTTTTTAATAAAAATGTTTAAAAAAATAGTATATGTACAAGTGCTTGATCTTTCGAGATGATGACTTAATTTTAAGCTAACTCTTTTTCATGTATGCCAAGAGAGAAAGCGTTGGAAAAGAATAATAAAAAAAGCTTGCGCTCTCTCTTTTCTCTTTCTCGTTTTGTCATTCGAGGCGAAAATTCGTAAAAAGGAGCGAGTGGTGAAAAAATGAGTGAGAAATGATGCGAACAAGATGCAGCAAAAAAAAATTGTTTCAACACTGTAAGACGAGACTAACTCGCGGAGAGTCGAAGGTGAAGGCCGGAGCCCACAAATTCTTTCTCAAAAAAAATTTTTTTTTCGTCTCTCTCTCTCTCTCTCTCTCTCTCGTTTTATCACTGCGGCGGGTACAAGTGTTGAGATCCGTACATCGCGGCTGAAAAAAAACACACATTGAGCCATTCTAATAAAGACGAAAAAAAAGTAATGGTTGATTCTTGGCCATTTTTTTTCTGCAAGCAAAACGGAGTGCCAGGGATGCGCAAATTCAGTCCTAATCAATTTTTACAATCTTTTCCCACCGATAACATGCCACCCATGCATTTTTCCTACAACAAAAATCGTGAGATTGAAATTCGCGTTGAAAAAAATTAAATTTAGATAATAGTGACTTATCGACTTTTGGTTTTGTTTTTCTAATTACTTTTTTCACCAATCGTGCAGTGTTCACATCGAAGTGCAATGTTCGGACTATAAAAATGTGTGATAAAAATTCGTGAGAGAACAAATAAAATTTGAATAAGTGCATCGAATTGTGATTGCTATTTTTTGTTGGGTTTGGAAACGAGAATGATAATAATTTTCGTACTGTAATGATGAGAAAAAAAAAGTGGAACGCGTAATTAGGCTTTCGAGGAGGGCGCCGGATTTACCTCTTGGCTCGCAGTACGGTTCGCAGTGGCCACCTGAAGGTGCACAAGAGAGAAAAAAGAGAATACGAACGAAACTAAAGACCGTGTGGGGCTATTTCTTTCGTCGGGATGATTATTCGTGGGGGTGCGCGCGCGTTCCTCCCAAGTCCGCTACGAAATTGGGTCTCTTTGAGAGGACACGAAGGACTCGCGAGTACAAGAGAGCGACCCTGAGTAGACGTTTGAAAGTGAAATTCAAAATTTCTGACCTCGTTTATGCATTCTTTGTTATTAGGCAGTCGTATCGTAGTAGCATGATCCAACAAATTTTTTTTTAATTGCAAGCTTAAGGGTGTTGAGTCAGTATAGAGCAAAAAATCAAAAGTTTGACAACGTTTTTCTACCGTACGAAGTCGTTTGAGAGTAAACATTCATTAAGAAAAGTTGCTGCAAATCAATTGAAGAAAAACATATGTATTTGAAATTGAAGGGTATCCTATGACAGGTATACTTTCTATGTGAGTGCATAAATGAAATTTTTTTGAAAAAATACATGAAGCTTCTTTAACGCCATACAGAGCTCAGTGCAAAATATCACTTGGATTAGGAAGCTCATTACTGAGATATTTATTATACAAAATTGCAACATTTAACACGTGCTCTTATGGGAAGGTACAAAAAATGGCAATTTTTAACAATTAATATCTAAATAAGGAGCTTCCTAATCATCGTGAAATTTTTACACAATCTGTTAGAGTTTTTACTTAATATTATATAAAATTTTCCATTATTTTCGTTTTTGAATACAACATCCTTGGTGGTTCTTGCGTGAAACGAATCTAAAGATAATTTCATAAAACTTTGCATAAATGTTCTTTAGCATCAAATGAGTAAGTCAAGTTTTAAGAAACTGTACCACGTGAAAATCGAGATATTTGTTGTTGAAAATCATAGTTTTTTGTAGCTCCTCATAATAAGAAAACATGTGTTAAACTTTCAATTTTTAATACTGAATATTTCGATTACCAAACGATGAAGCCTTTTCAAATTTTGTTAACAAATTAGTACAATGCAGAAGAACGTTCACGTAGTTTTTCAAGAAGTTATCTATAAAAAATATAATTTCATGATTTTATTATTACTTAATGCAGGAAAAAAGATTTGAAATTGTCTACAGTGCAAGAACCTTCTTAAATAAATATTATCACGCCTTTTCTGCAACATTGACATATAACTAATAAGTTATTGAGAAATTAATCATTAAATATTTATCTTTCGTGCTCACGATCAAAGAATTATGAAAATTTCTACTCTTCTGTTCACTTGGAAATTATATTGAATCATTAAAAATTTAAAAAAATTGAATTCAAATAAAATAAAATTTAATGTTATCATTGATAAAATGTAGTGATCGATATACATATTTTGAGAGTATCATTATTATTCATGAATATGTACTTGGATATTTTATGAATATTTTGATATTTCACCTTACTGTAATTTACAATAGTCTACAATTTAACCTTGTATTTTCTGAGTATCTTTCAGATTTTTTTTTCTTTTAATGAGTGCGTATATTTTCTGGTCTAGAGGTTTTATAAAATAAATCCTTTACAACTTATTTCTTTTTTATCCAGAAGGCAAAGTATACTTTTTTGATAATCTGAGATATTGACATTTTGAGATTGGCAAACTTTGAGTTCTATACACTGAAATCGTTGATGATTATTTTCTAACATTTCAATAATACGTAAAAATAATATTTTATAAGTAATACATACATTTTCTTATATATTCCTATTTCTTTAATGAACTTAATTTTTTTTAATGATATCAATATAATTAGTCATTGATAGCATTTGACTATAGTCTACAACGATACGACTGCCTTCGGTATGAACAAAAAAATTGCAGTTTTCATAGGGAATTTTTGATTTTTCTTTGTTTGGAGTCAATTTCATTCTAGAGGCTAATTTCAGATATATTTGGGGATAATAATGTAGATTAATGTACTTGTTTCGTCGACAGGACGAGGCTGAAAAAATATTTCGTGTTCGTTGGGAGATTTTTTGATTTTGGATGGAGTTGGAATATGAATTGGGGAAAATACCTGCAGAGACGCGCGTTGGCATAACGTCAGCGGGCGTGTCCGGAGCCGGCATGGCTCTCGGTACCGGGGCGACGACCGGTGGATGCGTCGCTCTCCAGTAAGCCTCGAGATACTCGGCGACGTGCTCGCACGCCTCGTCCAACTGATTCTCGTCCAGTATTACGTCGAACATCTCCGGCGGGCACTGCGACAGCTTTTCCGCCGCGACCATTTGCACGTTCAGGTGCCGAGTCTGCGACTTCCCCCGCGACTTTATAAGCCTCTGCAGGACTTTCGGTGATGAAATTTTTAAGTATACTATCGTCGGCGCCAGGCTCGTTTTCGCCAGTTGCGACGGATGGTTTATCGTGTCGCAATCCAATACGACCAGCTGAAATTTCAGTATTTGTTCAAAAACCATAGATTTTTCGAAAAAAAGCATCCATTTTTTTATACATCACTTTTTCGTTTACTTCAGTTTAGAAAATTTTCATGCTTTCATTTTGCATTTTATATATTTTATTTTTTATTTTATATTAAATATAAATATAAATTAATTGCCACATGTATGAAGGAGCATCACTTAAGAACAGATCGACCGAATCAGTTGATTTTTTTGTATTCGTTATTGTCAGGACAAGTTTTGTGTCAGAAAATTTTTGGAAAATCCACGGTAAAGGTCGGAAATAAGGATGGCATTTATGTGTATAAAAACAGAATATTGGTTTATCTAATATTCACCAATCCAATCCAATTTTTAATTTTTTTCTTCTTCAATTTTCAATTTTTTTCCCTAAAAATACATTAAAAACCAAATAATTAACCTCTAAATTATGATATCTTAAGTATTGTAGAAGCTATAAATATTTTAAGAATTTGAAGAAACTTCGGTACATGTTAAGATAGATTGTTAAAAATTGGCATAGATTACTTCATTTTGCATCTGAAATTATATTTTAAATAATTAAAAAAATTGGAGAAGGGGTCATCGTCAACCCGTCGTTGAATTGACCTGGAAACGCTCTTATACATATGACGTGTAAAATTTTTAATCCCATACTTTTTGACACAAATTTTTAATATTTGTATTTGCATGATTTTGACGTCTACGCAAAGTTGCGGGAAGATTATATAATAAACATGATTATTTTTATTACATTTTTTGACTTTTTAAAATCTATTTGTTTTTTTTTACAAAACATAATCTTTTTAGATTAAAAAAAGGTTTTTTTGCTATCAAATTTCATTAAGTAATGAAAAATGTGGAAAATTGATAATGATATTCAACATCTAATTAACTGTAAATTTCACGATTATCGAGTCATTATAACCTGCTAGTTTTATATATTTTATTTTGTATTTTGTATTTCATATTTTGCATTTTGTATTGTGTATTTTGTATTTTGTATTTTGTATCTTATATTTCATATTTAAAATTTGTTGAGTGTGTAGAAATATCTATATGTGAATATTTTTACTTGAAGTGTTCTGGCGAGCTCGAAAATTCTCTCAATCTCAGCTTGCACTTCCGCTAGACAGCCACTTCTGCTGGTCGAACGTTCCATGATCGCTCTTTTCGTCGGATTATTGAGAAGAGATCTCTTGGCTAACGATATGTCGGCCATTACCCTAGTGATGATGATTCTGCAGATGGAAAACGATTTGAACCATCAGTTATGAAGTTTTCCAAAAAATGAACCATTAAAACGATAAACTTTAAAATTAAAAAATAAATAAAATTTACAATATAAAATGAGAAAATAATAAGAGTGAATGTAAGTAAAACACTCACCTGCCCTCAAACTTGTGCTTCAAAAAATCAAAGAGCGCCTTCTGCATCATGTCCGTGACTTCGTAACCCTTTAGCGAAGGTCCGACGAGGACAACGGGCCTCATCGAGGGCACAACGTCGTACGGTGTTGCCATTTCCTGCAAATTTTCATATTCCAACATAAAATTTGTCATTATCGAAAATCCTCCATTTTCATTCGACTCTCACACTTTTAAAAACTTTATCTTAAGTATTTACTTAAGAATTCATTAAATACTCGCATCATTAAATATTCGCATAAATTTATATAATAATTATAAATATTGAGCGCAAATTGCACTGACCAAGCTAAGTCTCTCTCACTTACGTAGGACTTCGTGAGTAGCGCACGGCAATGCAAACATTGAAACATTGAAAACAGTTAATGGCCATGTAGCGAATTTTTTATCGCTTTTTTTTTCGTTTCTTGCAGTTTTTCTCTTCCAACATTGTACTAAATTAAGAAAATAATTGAGAAAGGCGCAAATGAAGGTTTCGAGATAAGCGAGCAGCGACGAGAGAGCATGATCGAGTTTTTGTTTTCATTCATTATTTTATTTATTTTATTTTTTCAATCTTCCAGATGTGAAGGGTGTATTTTGGATTTTTTTGAAGAATTGTGCTGATGAATTTTCGGAACTCGATCGCGTCTCGGGTCAGCGTGAGAATAGCGATTCAGTCCAAATTCTAAAATGGCCTCGTTCAAGATCAACCCAAAAGATAACTACGATGAGCAAATAAATGGTTGGTCTAATATATACTTTGGAATGGCTGAAAATGTATTTCCAAACTCACGAAATTAATGGCTATTACTACGCTGAGGTAAATTTCTACGAGATAAGAGATCGTTTAAATTTGATCTCATGGCCTACGAGTCTAGTTGTTTTAAATACTAGGTAGAATTGCATATACACAATCAGATACTGAAAAGTATTTTTTGTATGAATGGAGAAAGGGATTCTCGTCGTTAGAGCTTTTACCGGCTTCTTGAAGAAGTTCTTTCGCTTCTCCTTGGCCGGTGGAGTCGTCAGGGTGGCTTTTCCAGGTCGAACATTCCCGAGGCTGTCGCTGTCATCGCCTGAAAATTATAGATACCAAATCAGCACATTTTCACGTATACTTTTACGAGAATCAAATTTATAAATGAATTTACATGATTTTGAGTCATTTTTTAAATTATTATTAAGACGGACTTAAAAGAAAAACTTTGACGTGAAAAAAATATTTTTTGGATAAAAGTTTATTTGTTCGAGAGGGAAAAAATAATTGAAAACAATGTTTACCAGGCGTAGGTGGTGTCGAGCCTCGCGAGGGCATTCCACTCTCTCCGAGATTTCCGGAAGAGCCACCGCGAGCCGAGTAGAGACCCTTCGTACTTCGCGTCGCGGTCGCCTGCGCCCTGAGGGCCTCCAATTTGACGGGAGACGGTATGAAACCGACATCACAGCCCTCCTTGACCAGTCTCCCGATCCACCAGTTGTTGTCATATTTTTCCTTCAAATGAATTTTTTTCTTTTCAAATTGCTATCTTTATCCTGATAATTATATAAGAGTTATTCAAATATTTTTATTCCTATATGCTATTGAAAAATATTCATTTTGCTATTTTCAAAATTAAATGAGTTATTAAAATTTCTTGACAATCTCATTGCATGTAATATTTTTTTCAGATATTCTAAAAAGTTACACAATTTTACTAAAATTTCTTCCTTTAAAATGCATATTTTTAAATATATTTGTTTAATTTTCAATTTCATTTGAAAATAAAACGATTTATTCAAACGTTTTTCCTGCCAATAAATAATTTTCGATTGCTATTTTGAGTCATTTTAAAATTTATTTAAAAAATCGAATGAGCATTTTTTGAATAAAGTTCTCTATGATTTATTTGTTTAAACGCACATTTTTGTTTAAAATTTTTGTTTATTTAAATTATCAAGAATTCTTTTAGTAATTTTAATTTTTTGATGAAATCTATGTGGTTTTACTTATTTTTTATTTGATCAATTTAATTTTTTTAAACCCAAAATAAATTTGATCAAAATGTGTTTTGGTTAAAATTCAACTCAATTGTTGATTTTCTTTTAATTGAAAATATAGCCAAATTTTCTAATGTTCACCTTTATGTGAAGGAAGTCGCGGATGTCAAAGCTAACGGCCGAGCCGTGCACTGGCGAATCGTCGTCAGCTGTCCCGTCGTAGCTGACGTTCGTTCTTACCGCGAATGCAACTGGCTTTGCCTGTAAATTGAAAAGAAAACAAAACTTAGTATCAGATATTATTTAAAAGAACAATTTCTAACAGGAAATTGTTATTTATTTGATAAGAATACGAAAAAAAAAATGTTTTTCTGGATAGCATTTTATGTTATCAATTCTAGTCTTTAACAGATATTTTTCTATTTAAATTACATATATTTCCCAACAATTATCTCGACAACCTATATGTTTTTTACAACTCCATACGAATCGTTGATAATTGATTAAAATATTGTCCAAAACTCCTCTTAGCTGACACATTATTGACTATTTTATAAAATTAGATCGAAAAACAACCCTGAGTATTCTGCCACAAAACATCATAATAAAATTTTATATATTTAAATTAAATTTCTAATAATAATGGTCGACAATATAAATCCATTTTCTTTTCTTATTGCACAGGTTTGTTAACATTACATCACATATTAATTTAAGATTTTTATGTAATAATAATAATAATAATAATAAATATAAAAATAAAATAAAAAATTTAATAGTAGTAATAAAAAAAGTAAGAAAATAAAAAAAGAAAAATAACAGGACGATAAGCAATCATAGAAATTTGAAATATCTTCACAACGTCATCATGGCAGACCTTCAAAGTTTTTTTGCAAAGAAAGCGAATGGCAGAACAGCAATAAAGTCAATATCGTAATTATTTTTGAAATGGCAATAACGCACACACTTTGACCAGAGAAACGCAGTGGGCTTTTCGATCATTATTTTTTCCAACTTCTACGGACAATTTGCAGTAAATATTTATTTCGAACTTTCTCATGGCTCGTCCACACGCGAGCCGCTCTCCTTCTCTCTACCTTTCTTTGTTAACATCCATGCGGCCTAGTCCATTCCTCTTTATCGACTTTTCGATCGAACGCGAAAAAGTGAGAAGAAAAAACGGGGAGGGCGTAACCCCCGTGACACTGGCACACATACCGACTTACCCTCACGAAACGGACCGAGCTTCGTACCAAAAAGAAAAAAAAAGAGTAAAATAAAACTGAAAGGGAAGTAATAAAAAAAAAAATACGGAAAATAAAGAGAGAGACGATGAATCGTCGAAAAAATGAAATCGAGAGAGGGAAAAAATCGCCCTTGTGTTTACGCTTCTTCTGACCACGTTTCTTTATAAATAAAACACTTCCGCGCCAATTCGACCTACATTCCATCGCACGTGCACTCGTCTATATATGGGCGTATTTATTCTTCGTGGATTGAGATATCCCCGGATTCTCCGCGTTTTACGTGAGCGAATTTTTCCTATACAGGAAATTGCCCGATGTGGCCCACGCTATCCACCTCTATTATCTAATTCTCCCTTTTCGAACTTTTTTCTTTTTATATAGGGGAGAGGAGGGCAAAATGGGCCCCTAAAATTTTTAATGCGCAAAGTGTTTGGGGGTTAAATGAGCCCTCTAGATTTTTAAAAACCTATATACAAATATTTTTTCGAGCACAATAGACTTCTAAAATTTTTGACAAGTATAGAAATGGTTAAGGAATAATGAGAAAAATGGAATAAGGGGTAAACCATAGGTCATGAGTTAAACAGCATTATTTTCCATAATTATTCCCCAGAATTGAATGCATAGAACGCTTGCAAAGCGCTTAGCAGTCCATTTTAAATATTGTATGACGTTTTAGCAAGAAAATAAATTTTTCTTAAATTCATTAATTAGTTATTGAACAGAAAAGTAACACGAAAATTTGATTCAAGTTTCTAAAAGGTCCATTTTGCTCCAAATTTTTATCATTAACAGTTATTAGTGCATTTTCATAATCAATACATGGCAAAAATATTCAAAAATATGATACGAGTAAAAAAACTCACATTATAAACATTTTTTTGGGGGGAGCCCATTTTGCCCCACAGTTTTCGATTTTTGATTTATAGTCGACGCAGCAAATTAACACCAAATATTTGTAAATGGACTAATAAAAAGTGAAACGAGTGAAAAAACTAAAAAAATTTTCTTAAGGGACCCATTTGCCCCTCCTTCCCCTAACCCGTACAGAACTCACCCTTGCTTTTTCGAGCTGGTTCAACGCTTGTCTCTCCTTCTCACGTCGCAAGCTCTCCTTTTCCTCGTCCAGCGAGAGATCCGAGCTCGGCTGCGAATAGTTCGAGTCGGCCGAACCCTGCAATACCAAAAAATAAGAATTATATAGTAAAATTATATTTAAATCAATTTCTAATGTTTTTATCAAACATTTGATTCGTATCATTATAAAATTGTCGTAAAATTTCACCTATATTTACAGACAAATTTTATTTAAAATATTTGATAAAATCTTGATTAAACGATACAAAATTTGAAATTATAAAATAATCCATCTACTAATTGTTACCAAATTTTATTAAATTACACAATTTCTTTTCATTCAAAAATAATGATAAATCAACTTATTAAGGTAGTTTTATCAAAAAAGTGTTTTCTTAGGATTTTGTTAAAAATTTGAAAAAACCATCTTTGATACAATGTGCGATTGTATATTAAATTTAGAGAGGTTTCACTATGTAGAACTTGAGATAATTATTGTCAAAATTCACTATGGTCTACAGTCTCCTATAAGAGCACGTATTATATATTGTGATATTCAAGTCTAAATATCTTGACTTCTGAGTAGTGGAACTTGTTGAAATTTTGCACGGCTCTTTATTGTACTTCAAAGAAGCTTCTTCAAGTTTTTTTAAAAATCCTAAGATTACGAATTTTTTAATTTTCATACATATGTATAACAAGTACAGGTCAACAACTTAGATGACTGTGAATTTTGAGTACGTTTTGTTGAAACAATTTGCAACAACATTTCTTAATACTTAAGCTCAATAACCACATGGTATCAAGATAAATTCATATAAAAACTTTTGATTTGACTGTACCGATAGAACTGTCTTAAAACAACATATAAATTTTATTTAATTATACAACAATTCTGAATACTACAGAATTTCGCACAAAATTTCATCAAGGCATATACATTATAAACATTTTTATGTATATAATTTTTTTAATACAATTAAATAAAAATTATTATTCATAAGAATTATATATTATTATTTTCTTCACACGCGTTGCACACGAAGTATGCTTTTTCACGTTCTTCATATTCCTGATGCTGGGTAAAAATTTTCAAGCTTATCACTCATTATGCAAATTTATAATGGATGGAAGTAAAAATATATTTTAATCGCGAGAGCGATTCCACTTCAATCACACTGAAAGGCTGCAGTTTCGCGCAGGTGAAAAAAGAGAGAGAGAGAGAGAGAGAGAGAGAGAGAGCTATGAAATTTACTTCGTGAATTAGCGATTGAATCACACGTGGATCGATATCAGCGCATTGAATCGTTCGTTAATCAGGTCATCCCTAAATAAAGATCCTCTGAATCCATTCTCTCTTTCTCTCTCTGGTTGGCAATTCCAGAAAAAAGAGTTCCATATTGCCCGAGTAATTGTTCAGAATGCTCGACGTTCCGATTTTTTCTAAATTTCAAAATCGAGAGAGGAAGTCGGGTCTCGAAAAAATTCGCGAAAACTTTCGCGAGGATCGATTTAATCGCGAAAAGAGCGCGACGAGAGGGAAGAGCTTGTAAATATATTTAAGGCTCCGGTAGTCGTGGCAACGGCCTCGAATCGACGTGTGGCCAACCAAGAAGGAGCGACCGACCGACAGAAAGAATGACACAGCCCTTTGAGCCTCGAGCACGGTGTGTATAACGCGAATAAAATCGTTGAGGAAGAACAAAAGCCTCCCATGATTTTATATACAATTTTCATACATCGATTCATAATTGCGAGGTCGCAGGATAATAAATTCATTTACAACATGGAAAAAGGTGTAAACAGGAGTAAACAAAAGTAAGCAAAAGCATAGTGAGCTCTTGCGACGAAACTGAAATAATAAATAACAAAAAAAACAAGAAAAAATGTCTCGATTGCGACTGAAAATAATAAAAAAAAAGAACTTCGCCACGAGCGGCTATGGGACTGTAATAATAATGCTTATTATTGTTGTTGCTGTTATTATCGTTTTTGTTATCATCGTTGTTATAGAAAAAGCGACGAAGAGAATTAACTGCCGATTGAGCATGCACGCCTCGTCGAAGCGAGTCTCTTCATTTTTTTCTTCGTCAAGGTGTAATCACTCAATCGACGAGAAAAAAAGCTGGAGAGCGAGAGCAAAAAAATAGGAGAAGAAAAATTCCAGCGCACGTATATCGCTGAGAACGTGCAAGCTCCGCATCCTTCGCATACGTTATAAGAGATTAATTATTTTAAGCGTCCTCCCTGTCACGTGCACAAGGCTGCGTCGCAAAAGTGCAGCTTTTTTATTTTTAAGCCTTACGTTTGCTGCGTTATTATCTTCATTAATTTTAAGCTAGTGTTCGACCATTGAGGCCAATCCAGATGTGATTAACAAAAAATTTAATTTTTTGCAGACAAATTATAGATTGGCCCATTTTCAAATTTTATCAAAGTTGACCATTTCGTTTTTTAATGAAACATTTTTTTAATCTATTTTTTTGCAAGTTATACACGCCATTTTATATAGAAACAAATCAGGAATGTAAATAATTATTACAACTATAAACAATGAACTTTATGATAAACATCGATAAACTAAATCAAATGCAAGACGTACGAAATCTAAAAATTTTTTTTATCGTGTAATTGATAATTTTATGTATTACATAGCAAGTACAATAAGTCACTTTGGATGACCTTAAATTTCGAATATGTTATTTTTGAAACAATTTGCAACAACTTATCTTAAAAAATTTAAGCTCAAAAATCACATGGTATGGAGATAAATTGAAATAAAAACTTTTGATTTGACTGTACCTATGTAGAACTACCTTAAGGTAGTACAATCGAGACAGTCTATTCAAAAGTTAGTCCTTATGTGTTAACTTGATGATGTAAAATCATCAGTTGAAATTTCTTGAGACAGAATTTATTCAAAAATTGCACAGATCTTCGTTAACATTGTGTTAACGTGTTTGCAAAATTTAAAAAGGCTCAAACATGTAGTTATTTAGATGGGCTCTTATGGAAGATTCAAAAAAGCAACGACTGTCAATATATAATATCTCGATTTCTAGATGGTGAAGCTTTGTAAAATTTGACACATATTTTCATATGACATTAAAGAAAAAACCTGTGCAAATTTTTAAGAAAATCTGTTTCAACACCGCGGTTTTGCGGTTGTACTACATTAAGAACAAAATATAAAAAAATGTATGAAATTCATATTTACGGATCTCTCGGAAAATCGGGTAATCTCTCACAGTATATACCTGAGTAAAGAGCTTGTTGTAGCCGGAATTGTGCTGATTGTATCCTATCATCGCCGAGCGGCTCTCGGCTCTCGCAGCATAGACGCGAAAGCTTCACTCGTGCCACCACCCGCGATAAATGATAAGGAATGAGTCTCTCGGGTGGGCTACATAAGTGGAAAATGGTAGATTCGTCGTCGAATTCGGAGACGCGCTCCGAAGCAGTCTCGCGATTTAGTGTTTTCGCTCTCGTCTCGTTACCGCATTGCGCTCTTTCGCGCGTCAACCGTCGAGCAGCCTCACCTCGAGTCCCGACAGGTGCGACCGAATATCGCCGCCTCCTCGCCAAACTTTATTTTTTTTTCTCCCTAATCCTCGCTTCGGACGTTAATTCCGAGTCTCTCGGATTTATCGTCATCCCTCGGTCTCCCACGATCCGAGCCCTCGTACCCGATCATTCCGCGATCATTAATCACACGATAGACTCGTCGACAAGTCTTTTTTCGCTTACGCTTGCAAGCCATTCAAAAGACGATTATCAAGACTCTTGCACCCTAAAAATCGTTCGTCGTGCGCTTAAATTGCAACTCGAGGGACGCAACGCGAAGGAAGAAAATAAAAGGGAAAAGGCTATAAAGGGGAAAAGGAAATTTGGTCGAAGTCGTTTCGCGCGGCGGAAATTCTCACCCGGGGCGAACAGGCGTAAAAAATAATAGGAGCGTACGCGAGATTGAACGGCGTCTCGGCGACAAGTTCCTCGCGTTCCTGCTCTGTTTTATTCATCGCTCCATTTTCCGCGAGATAAACTTCGTTCCGTCCGCTCCGACGTCGAAATTCTCATCTGTTTCGGTCAAATGAAAAAAGACGCGAAGGATCGACGCGTGTTTGCGGATGAAAAGTTGGGAGCTCGGAAATAACGGGAAATATTTCGAGGAGGAGAGAAAACGAGATTATATGGGGATGAAGAACGGGGTGCGAGGACGCCGCGAGAGCAGATACGCCGGCGTTCGGGGTACAGCAGGAGGCGAGGATGAAAGAATGGATGATGGGAGAAAACGCGCAAGCGTTCCTCAAATTTTGTCCGGTGTGTGGGCGGAAAACGTGTGCGTCCGTGTGCGTCCCAGCGTGCGTCGACGCTGATTGAATCAACGACCCCTTGTTTTTTCTCGCGTCCCGTCTCGCGAATATGAGGGTCACTCCCCGCGACCTCCCATCTTTTTTATCACCAGCACATTTTCTTTCTTTTTTTTTTCTCTCGTCGTCCGCGATGCACCGGCGTGTGTGTTTTTATCTCCGTGGGCGATCGCTTCCGATCTCGCGGCCAACACTGTGACCCCGTTTTCCTCCGCGAAATCGAAGAAAAAATAAAGGGGTAGCGATCGCTGATTGGCAATTGTACGTGCCGGCGAGCAGGGCTTCTCGATCGTCGTTATTTCTCGTCTTCCATCCACCGCTGACCCAAATCGAGAAACTCGATTTGCGGACGAATTGCGACGTACGGAAGATCGGCCAGTCGGAAAATCGTGTGTCTCGCACACGCAAAATTTCACGTAAACGCCATCGGAATCTCGCGCTGTTCTCGGGCACTCACGGCGAGCGGAGATCGTTGACTCCCGCCGCTTGTTTGTCAACGCAGCGACACATTTTCTTCTCTCTCCTTATTTTCCCTTTTCCAATCATCTGTCAAACCGCGAGGCTTTTGTTTTCATCGCGGGCCCGCGCGAGCGTGTCGCCAATTCGTCGAGCAAGGGGTGTCGTCGTCGAGCCGGCTTCCTCTCGCTTTTTACCCGTTCGCATCACGCTACTCGTAAGAATGAACATGGCAACATGAGAGGACGTGCGGACGGAGAATAACTCTGTCCATCATTTCGCGAGTTCGAGGAACGACGCTCGTTCGAATTCTCACCCCCGTTATATTGTCTCCCTTACGGAATTGTTTCGTAACACGAAAAAAAGAGAGACAAACTAGGGAAAAAAATAAAATAGGGTACTATCGACGTTTTTCTGATGGCAAATATTGTTTTTTATTCTTGTTTGTTTGTTGTTTTTTTTTAACGCGGAAACGTCAGAGAGGGACTTTCGCGATGTTCGCACGGTATCAAACTGGCCGAGCTCGCCGAGGCAACGCGAGAGCCAACCCCGAATGCGTGCGCTTTTTCCTTCAGTCATCCGCGCCAACTTCGAGCCTCGGCCGCAAGGTGGTGGCGTTACTGAGGACACGGGCGAACTACGGCGAGGAACGAACCAACACAAAACCACCCCCCTGAGTCTATATCGATCCGTTTGCCGCGTCTCACCCTCGCAACCCTCCCGGCGCGCGAACACATCGACTGAGCCCCGCGGACACCCCGCGCGCCTCATCCGCCACAATTCCTCAGGCCAGTGCACCCTGCAGCAACGTGTCTCTTATCACAACCGTTTACTACAATCACCCAGTCCTTTTACCCACCCAGCTGAGCTTCCTAATTTCCGGAATAAACGTATTTTCGAATTTGTCATTTATTTTAGGACATGTCGCTCCTTAAATATCATTATCCATCATTTCTTGTCAACCTTTTTTCATCTTTTTTTTTAGATGTCACAAACTTTCTTTTTAAACGTGTCGTTAGACCATGTTGTTCCTTAAATATCATTATCCATCATTTCTTGTCAACGTTTTTTCATCGTTTTTTTAGATCTCACAAACTTTTTTTTAAAACGTTATTGATACTCTGAAAATTGTTGTTCCTTTTTTTTTTCAAGAACAAATTTTGATCTTTTGAAGATAATATTGTACGAAAATTACTATGTTTTTGTATAGTAATGTGGTAAAAGTTCAGGCTATTTTTCTAATAAAGAATTTTTCAATTTCTTATTTATTTAACAATTCTTTAAAGATGATTGTCGATCATTTTTCATGGGCATTTTTCATAATTTTTTCAATAAAATTCACTAACATTTTCTCCTATCGTTGACACAATATTTAAAATTTTTATTCGTTAAAAAAAAAATAAAACACTGTTACAAAAAGAGAATATTGTACGAAAAATTGCTATGTTTTAGTAATGCAATCACAGTTCAATTTCTATTTATGAAATAAATGTATTTGCAGATTTCGTATTCATTTTAGCGTTCTTTAAAATAATTATCGATTATTTCTCTTTGAAATTTTTTCACTTTTTTATTGATAAACTTCACACACATTTTTTAAATATAAAAAATTATGCTTTTACTAGAAAGGAAGTTTATACGAAAGATTTATATTTTTAAAATAATACACTGTGAAAGTTTCGTTGACTGAACTATATAAACTGCTGTTCGTGGAAGTCGAATGAATTATTTAGTTCATTTTACATGATATTTATTTAATTCAACTAAACTTTTGTTTCCGTGTTTAGTTGAAGTTTGAAAGTTTTGTTGAATTAAATAAAAGTATCATATAAAATGAACTATATTTTCCTCACCCTCCGTGACCGCTAGTTTGGATAAGTCAACCGAACTTTTATCTCAATTTTATGTGGTTACAGATTAGGCAAAATTTTCTTAAATTCCACGATGGGATTTGGCAATTTTTCGTAAGTTACAAAATTAAACATTATTTACTGTGACCATTTCCAAATTCTTTATATTAATTAATGACATGCATATATTAATTTCTTTATGGAGAAAGGAAAAAAAATACACTCTGTTGCACACGTAAATTTCTGCAAAAACAAAAAAAAAAAATTCGCAAAAGCTCTATTATGCGAACTCGAGTATCTGATGTGTTCAAACATTTACATTTTTACTATGGCACACAAGTCATTTCTTACAATCTCGTTAGTTGGTTTGTTGAGTTGGTGCTCGTGTGCAAAGACTCGAGAATTCTTCTATGGTACACAATAAGTAACAATTTAAGCGTTTGTATACTCAAGCACCGGTGCTCAGTCTACAAACGCTCGAAATTTAACTATATGGCACATAAGAACAATTCCAAATATTAGTACAAGAGCAACGTTGTTGTTACAATATAAGTAAAAATTTCAGTACAGTGCTTACAATTACAATTCGAAAAGTATATTATTTTTGGCTCTTTTGAACAGCAAAATTCTATTCGTTTTCGATGAATAAAAACAAAATCAGAAATATATCTTTGGTACGAAGAATTTAAAAAAATGTCTATCTGTCATTGTACTTTACGATAAAAACAATTAAAAATCTTCTTGGTGGCTCTGTGCAAACGAAAAATTTGTTCTTCTGCAAGTGTTTGACAGGCGACGCTCACGCATTGTTTTCCCAAGGTGATTTCTGCATGATGCGAGACTTAGCCTTTTGATATGACAATGGTCGAGATTGACGATAAATGGTGTACAAGAACACCGACGAAATTTCTCTCTAGCGTGAATTTTATTTTTGGAGCTCGAACAGAGAGCGAATCGAGAGAGCTGCTCAAACACACACACGATCCTCGTTCTATCGACTCTGTATCTATCTCTCTCTCTCTCTCTCTCGGGCGCTTTTCTTTCTCGGCTTTTCAGCGTGCCAATGCTCGCGCCCCCGGGTTTCGACTATATTCGAAGCCTACATAACTATCGAAGTATATTTTTGTGTCAGGATCATTTCGGGATAGCCACAACGCGCTTTGTCGCATGACAGTTATATTCCATTTTCATCCTCTTCCGAGTTTCCCACAGTCCGAAAAACTCTGAGTCACTCAGGACACTCTTTCGTCCATCGATTACGAATTTACATGCATTTCTCAACCTTTGCAAAAAATAAATAAATTTAAAAAAATGAAAATGTAGAAAAATAAAAATTTTTATCAGAGTTTCAATAAAAAATGTTAAGTAAGGAGAAATAAAAATAAGAAAATAGTAAAATAAAATAAGGTTAAGTGAAAAATTAGCAACGTATCCCGAAAAATCGGTGTTTGCATTAAAAAATCAGATCCACGAATGGAAGAGTGCTGAGGTATATAGAGTCGAATGAATAAGAAAGAAAGTTCTGAAAATAAATATCTGAACCCTTCGAAAGCTCGTGTGTCTCCGACGATGATTATCAATGTTTGTTCCGTTCCTGCACCTTCGAAAATACGTAACTAGCTCGTACACGCAAATAACTGTTTATTATATAGTTCTCGTTTAATACAGAGAATATCACACGATCGATCGAGCCGAGCTATTGGACTATAAATAAAAATTGTTCGAATGAAAAACAGAGAAAAATTTACTCTACACTCGCTCTGTGTAAAATGGAAGAAAAAAAAAGGAGTAAAATGTTTATTGCAACATTTTAAAACGAAGAGTAAAAGATCGTCGGCGAAAATATTCTCTTTCTGATTTTGTCGTCGAGGAAGTCGTCGCTCGGGCCAAAATTCGGCCAAGATACGTACGATGGAAAAAATGCTGTTACGAAAATTCGCGCGTCATCCGAACCGAGAGAGGGAAGGAAAAGGAAGTAAAAAAAGTATATAGCGGCGAGATGTGTCGTGTACAAACGCGAAATTCTTCGTCCGTGAGGATGAATCAGGGTTCGACACACGCGTCTGCTCCATTCATAAGTAAGGAACTCGAAGCCGATAGGGACTGACGTAAACGCGACAACGGGAGAAACTTTTCAATTTATTTTTATAAATTTTATTGCGACCCGTATGCACTTCTGACGAAAAAAAAAAACGAAATTCTGACGTTTAACCAACACCGATATATCTTCGAATTATTTTCGTATTTATTTATCAATAAATTTGTTTAAACGAATAATTTTTTTTTACTCGGTATTTCTTACCTTCCTTTTGATTCCAAACGGCTTATAATGCTCTTTCCGCATTGGTCTCCTCATATGATGCGCCATGTTGCTCTTTGTTTACCGTGTATACTTATCGGGCAACGCAACGCTTGGCGAAAGATTAATTTTCTAGGTGCGAATTTGTAATATACAAAAGTCGGGAACAGCGAATGAGCGCCCGTTGGAGCTTTCGTCAGCTCCGCGGAATCTTCAACTTCCGGTGCGTCAAGCGTAAACGCGGATTCACCAACTTACGCATTTATTTGTTGACTTTATCGTCGTTTGTTCTTTTTTCAATCTTTTCACGCTAATAACGAAGAAAATTTTTTGAATACGTTCGGCTCAGTTTATTCACGCTTATTCGTCACTTCAGGTCGAGATTAATGTTCGATGTGTCACTTTACACTAAAATTGCATTTATTTTTTTTTTAATAGAGTCTAAACCATGGAGTCATTGGGTAGAAATCTTAAAATTTCATTTATTAGTTTTTATCATGATTTTTTGAATGCTATCGTTTCGGAGCGACACTCACTTCTCGGAGTGCATTTGGAATCGTCCATTTCCGCTTTTTGCATCACGAGACCGAACGAATCTCGCTTTTTCGATCAATTTATTTCTCATCAAATAAAATTTTGTCAAATTTTTGGACTTGTTAGAATTCTCGTTGATTTGATAGGTTTTAATAAAAACAGATTTCAATTAATAAAATGTTACGATGAAAAAAATGCTCGTGAAAAATAAAAAAAATTTTTTAGAAACATCTTGAATATTTTGATTTTTAAAATGTCAGAATGCCCGAAATTTCGATAATAATAGAGCGAGCTTTCAGAAAAGAGCATGCTTTTTCTTGTGTAAAGGGATTCGGCACAAAACGGCAGGGGAGAATCGATAAATTTGTTGTGAGAATCGCGAGACGGTCAACACCCTCGAGTGCGAGAATTCAGCTTGGAATCACCCGCTTCGAATACCACGTGCGTGACCTCAATTTCAGAAGCAAGTCGACAATTGGCATTCTTGCATCTCGCGTACCCGAAGCTCGATTTTTCTCCAGAGCATTTATAACCAGGAACAACCTCCGAAAATAAACAACAGAATAAAATAGAATTTTTCGTATTTAAAACATTTAAAAAAAAACCAACCAAAAGCAAGATATCACAAAAAATCCAAAAATGAGAACAAAAATATGAAATAAACATAGATTTAAAGAGGCTTCAATGACTCCACGATCCTTCCGACGTTTAAATTTAATTTAAATTTATTTTTTTACCGTTGATATGTCGTGTCGAAAAATGTTCATTTAAATAAATAAAATCGTTTAAAAAATTCTAGGCGCGAAAAGTTTCATCACAAACTCCGGGAATGAAAAGGATGAATATATAACGACCGAACGAAGAGAAATATCGACAGGGATCCTCGTTTCCTAAATATTTCTTTAAATATCATTATTAATTAAAGTGAAAACGAAATCGCGAACCGATTCGGTCGAAAACAAACGGAACGACGATCGTCCCGTATCCTCGGACTCGCTCCAACTGTCTAGCTGTGGCTAACCAACTTTTGGAACGCACCGCGACCTCCTCGTCTATAAATAAATTTTCGTCGGCTACTAACATATGCTCCGCAGTGCTCTCTCCGTCGTTCTTTCCCGACGTGCATCTCGCTCGCTCGCTTTCGACTCGTCTCGTGCTTTTTAACGCTGGCAACGTATCGAGGAACACTCGATTCGTCGGTCGCTCTCCTCGCTGCTCCGAGGAGAGCCTCGCGCGAGCTACGAGGGAGGAAAAAACAAGGAGAGGGTGAGCGTTGCAAGAGACGAGTATTTCGAGAATTCTTTTGGTAGAAAAAACTAGGACTTGACCGAAAAAAAAACAGAAAAAACATTTAAATTCTGCGCCCTCGAACAGCGAAAACAAATCTTTTGAAAATCCGGGAATTTTCATTCGAAATGAAGAAAAATGCTGGTAGCGAATCGCCAGCGTTGATCGAGATGACCCTGGTGCCCGGAAATCTCGCGATATTTTTGTTACGGCACAAAAAGTCGGTTATTTATGTATTTATTGAAATATATTTAAACATGTTAAACGTTTTGTATAAATTTAGATTATTTTGTGTCACTGAAATCAAAAGTGCTCGTCTGTATTTTATATTACTGAAAAACGTGTAATTTAAAAAATGAACAATGCATTTTCAAATTTTTTTCTGCACTCTGACATCTGTACAAGCGTTGTTATCCTGAGTCGATAACGGAGTCGCAAAGTGAGAAATCTTGTGCAGCCTGAGATAATGAGACTCGTTGCTTTTTCGAGCGTGGTTACAGCAGGAAATTTCTTAATTATCGCTAGGTAACGTAACTCTCAAGTTGCCTACCTTACCGCAAGAAGTTAAGGGTAGAAAAAGTGTTTGCTGACGCTGTCGATAAAAAACCACCCCTAAAAAGTTCACGTCAGTAAAATTTCAAAATTCAATTCAAAAAATAACCAAGTCGAGAAAAAATGTTGATATCATTCTTTTGCAAGAATCTTAAACTCGATGCCATCAGCTTTTAATCGTATTATTTTTGCCGAAAGAACGAACCTCGTGACTTCCGGCAAAGGGCCGACTCGAGCGGAAAAAAATTACCCCGCGCTTTGAGGCTTTAAATTATTTCGGTAATCCGGGCGCGTGTGCGCGCTCTAGGATGCTCTCGTTCTCCGAGCCAAAAACGCGGTGAGGCTGTACGCTTGGTTTATAGTCAAGCAGATGCGAACACACGAAGTCGTTCAACACAATCCTCGCGCGGGCTCTCGCGTACTTTTCCAGAGCCACACTTCAACGTTCAATTACCGAGCTAACATATCTCAAGCCATTCTCGTTCCAACCTCATTAATTGAAAAAAAAAACATAAAAGAACTCCGTAAAAAAACAATAGGATCAAATCTCTAAAAAGAAAACAAGATCAAAGACGTACAAAAAAAAACGATAAAATAAAGCTCTTTGAAAAAACCTTTAAATAAAAATAGAGCATTAAAAATGAACAAAAAAGCTCCTACAATAAAAAACCTTACAATAAAACTCTCATATATAAAAACCGTATTTTAAAAAACAATTTTTTTGAGTAGAATTTTTTTGCGTATAATAAAACGCAAAAAGACGATTTTTTTTCAATAAAGTGGTGAAAATTTAATTAAATCTACGCGTCGTTTTTAATTAAATCGGAAATCCCTCGAGCGTTTTCAGACTCGGCTGAATTATTCTTCATCAGACGTCCGGGCTCATATCATTTCTCGGCTTCCAATATTATTCTCATTGTGAGCATTCTTTACATAATAGTAATAATGGTAATGTAGGGATAATAATAAAAGTGGATATATATAATAACGATCGTAGAATGGTATACACCGAGAAAAAAGTTTATTGGAATCAATTAAATTCGGATTTAATCCAAAAGCACGTATAAATGGCTGACACTCAAGAAAATTAAATTTCTTGTTTCAAAGTATAAAATGTTTCACTAAACGAAATATGGTTTGGTTGATCCAAATTTCATTCAATGAAGTGCGTGGTGTACTTAAAAAAAATCAAAGATTTGTATAGATGAAAAACTGGACTTAAAATAATTTTTGAATATCCTTGACTTTTCTACATATTATTTCGTTCATTTATTTATTTTTTTGGCTACATAAACTTTGTATAAACCAAGTACGCATCAAAGAAAAATGGTTTAATTCAACAATTTTGTTTTCTAAGTTTGTTACAAAAAATGTTTTGTTTGGATAGCCAAATACAATCTTCGAATATTGATGGTTAAAATTTTTTCATTTTATTTCAAATGTTTGAAACGTATGTTTTTGTATCCCTATTTTTTTTTCAACCGTAAGAACCAAATGAGAATTATCACGAAAAATGTGTCGTTTTTTAATGACTTTACTTTTTTAATTAATATAATTATAATTAGAAGAAAAATCCTCAAATTTATCCAACCATATACCAAAGTACAAAAAAATAAAGCTCTCTCTATATTTATAGCAATCACTATGTTACTATATATAGTAAAATAGCAATATTACATACACTTGGAGAATTTAATAAGACAAATTACTATACTGAATCCTACAGTGGTAACAGTTTGACAATTCATACATAGAATTTTTCAATTTAAAACGTAGCAACTTTGATCAAAGGTTTCATCTCTTTTTTTAAATATACAATACATCCGCACCGACATTTTTAAAAAAGTATTTAGAAACGATATTATAAATTTGAAACACTAAGCACTATTCATTTTTCGTATGACTGAAAATGACTGGAACAGACACTCGTTTGGACTTATCGAATTTCTACGAAATGTTTTTCGGTATAACGAAGTACCTCGCGAGATCCGACACGTTTTATATACCCCGACACTTTATTATACCGGCTTAATGATTCCAAATTCAGTCGAAAATCCAAACAATCAAGACCGTGTTCAGTTTTTCACTCGACCTCGACGAATCACCATATGGATAAACAATAGTCGAGGTATTCTCGGAAATTTGGAATTATTTTTCCTCGTTACGAATTTTTTCTCTTTATTTAATATTTACGATCCTCGAAGTATTCAGGTGTATATTTGTCCAGGTATATTTGATATAAATAATAAAAAATTGTGTTGCAAATTTTTTTCACGTGAGCTGAGAAAATTTTACCATGTTCGAGAACCTCCAGCCTGATTTTTCGAGAATCGAAAATAGGAAAATCTCAAAATTTCAAGTGTAATTTCATTACCTCATAATAGGTAATCCCTGAAAATTTTGCAAGACGAAATGAATGATTGAAACATGAAGATCATTATTTCCAAATTATTTCCAAAGCAGCGCACGTTGAATTTTTTTTTAATGAGTAGAAATTAGCCAAAAGTCAATATGCTCCGCATAATGCGCTCTATTCCGATGTATCGATTAGAGGCCTCGTGTCTTTTTTAATATACAGGATAATTATATACTACTGTGAATAAAAAATTCTCAAATTTGTCGAAAATTGTAACCACAGTATACAAACACATATAGAGTAATTCTTTATATAAAAAGTTCTCTTTGTTTATCGTAACGATGACAATAACACGACACTGTATAGTGTATAAGATAATAATAATGATCGCAGAATATATATAGTAATAAATAGGAAGAATGGAATATTGGGTTAATAATAATAAACGTTGGATGGCCTGCATTGCACACATTGCACCTGTTTTTCCTCCCACCCCGGGTGTTCGGTGTTCCACCCCCCGCGCGGACTGCAGTGCCGCCTCGCGAAGCACGCGCAGCCTCCGCATAAGTGTTATAGTTGCATCACGCAGCCCGGCGGAGGTAGTGGGGGAGGGGGGGGGGCGGAGAGGCTGCCGTGCGGCTGGCTGCCGGCCGCGATATATAGCTCATAATCGCCGAGTTGAAAATCTCGTGCGCGCGAAAGCGCGAGGTAAAAGGGCGACGCGCGGGGGACGCCGCGAGGGCAACGAGTCTCGCGCAACTCCCGGAAATGTAGGTCGCTTTGTCGTCTTCATCCCTCTCCCTTCCAGCCCACCGCGAGCGCATCAAATTTAGAATCTTCTCTATATACGATCCGCTTTTCATTTGGCCCCTCTCTCATCGTCTTATTATTATATTCTAACGCTTTTTGACGCGCTCGTTTTGGAAATTTGGAAAAATTGGGACGCTTCTTTTGGAGGAGGACGCTCACACTGCTTATCTCCGATTCGATTTTGAAATCTTGGAAATAAACGCGGTGTCCGATACACGTGTATATATTTTCCCGGGGGTAATTTCGAGCGCGTCGTGAGACTCTCCGAAATATCTTCTTCCGTCACTTCCTTTATTGCTCGCTGTAAAATAAAGAAAAAAGTATCCGGACCGAGTCAAGCTCGTGTGTCCGATTTGTGAATCGGTTCGGAGATTCGAATCCGAGAGGCGAAAGGATCGGAGAATCTCGGCAATTCGGTAATGGAGTCGATTCTGCGAGTGTATAGAAAACGCGCGTCTCCGGCGCGTATTGTCGAGTGTATTATGGAATTCGGAGAGCGACTCGCGATCGCTTTCTCTTTTTATAGCCCTACGGAGCGAGCGAGCGCGGAGGAATCGAGGAACGTCGTCGACGTCCCGCGAACGCCTCCGCACTTGCCCAGCAGTGTATCATTCGATGGTCTCCCCCCCCCACTCCCCGCCACCGTATTATTCTCGTACACAAATCGGCCGAACGTTGGAAAATTGTACACAAGTCGCGACGACGAAGACGACGACGACGAGGTATCGTCATGCGTGTTACACGTGGGTGCTCCCGAGGTTCTTTGCCCAGCAGCCTCGTTACAGAGAGCGAGCGAGAATATGAACGAGGGAGCGAGACGACGCTCCGGGAGACACCGAAATACCGATAAAGACGGAGAATACCCGCCGCGTTATATTTAATCGCCGACTCGAGTTACAAAAGAGAAAATCCCTGTCGCACTTCTCTCACGAACCATCCTCTTGATCCCGGATAAAAATAAGCTGTTGAAAAAAAAACACGAAGAGAATACGCGCGCGAGCGCGAGAAAATGAAAATATTAAACAAAAACGAGGGGGGGAGTAAGGAGACAGCCGGAAATATTCGATGTGTTTTTTTATTCCACGGAATTCGACTCGGAGGCCGCGTGTTCCGTCCACGACGAGACCAGACCCGTGTATTCTCTCTCGTTTCAGAAATAATTAAGTCGAAAAAATGATATCGAACACGCTATATACGAACTTCTCTCTCTCTCGCTCTCTCTACCGGAGGATCGCGAACGAGATGCGACGAGGAAGGAAAATGGTCTCTCGAGTCGTATAATTCAGCGTATATACTGCCGTAAAAATCCGGTTTCGTAATGAATTTTCAAAATTTCGTCCTCGCATATGATTTTTCTCATAAACACGAGATGAAGCTCTCGGTGCGATTGGGATACCGATGAAATTAAAGCCGTTCCTTATTACCGCGACCAAATTATATTCTCCAAGATATCTTCTTTTATTGTCATTATTATTATACTAGTATACATATTTTATATAGTGGCTCGGGCGCTTCGAGCTCTCGCGGGATCGAATAGATTTATAACGTTCGAAAATGTTCCAAAATTTGGAACTGTGTCTAGAACAGTGTCTAGAACGTCAAAATCTCTTTGACGTTATGTCAAAATTCTAGTAAACTTAACAAAAGCAAGTGAAATTACTCCGAAAAACAGTACCCCTACTGTGAAAAACGAGACAAGCACATTTACAGGATGCATAATTGTTGAAACAATAATTGATGAAAAATACCTTGAGAAAGCATACTTGCCGAATTAGATGATAAAAGTTTTTGTTTTCTAAACTCGGCAAGTATGTTTTTTCAATGTATTTTTCATCAATTATTTCTTCAATAATTATACATCCTGTAAATGTGCTTGCCTCGTTTTACATTATAAAATTTACATTATAAGAGTATTTGTTTAATAAACTCGGCAAGTATGCTTATATTCAAAGTATTTTTTCAATAATTATACATCCTGTAAATGTGCTTGCCTCGTTTTACGTTATAAAAGTATTTGTTTAATAAACTCGCCAATTATATGCTTTTTCAAAAAACTTTTCATCAATTATTTCTTCAACAACTATGTATTCTGTAAATGTGCTTGCCTCGTTTTTCACAGTACGCTTACTTTTTTTAGAGCTACATTTATTATATATATATAGATAGAAATTTTTAGCGAATTATGGATATACGGGAGGGAGGAAAAGAGGAGCGGGAATTATGCGCGGATCCCCCGAGCTCCCGAGTGGTGTCACATAAATTTTGATCCGAGAGCCGAGTGCGCGCACTCTGTGTCGTCTCATTCTGTACTTGCCCATTTAAATATGGATATAATCGGTATGAAAATTTGTAGAAAAGAGAGTCTAATCTGCATGCCGAGTTCGATTACCATTAATTCCCCGTCGTGGCGCGTACCCGGCAATCCGCGGTTGCGTAAACGTGAAATTCGACTGTAATGACCTCAGTGACGCGATTGGCCAAGTATATTATAATGTGCCTTCTTCATCGCTCTTTTTCGGTACACGTGTCTCCTTTTTAATGTCGCGACATACTTCGGCGGTATATACGGCAGCCATAAAACGACCGAATAAAAAAAAAGGCATTGACGCTTCTAAGAAAATAAAGTCCGCGACGAAGATTCGATAAAACGAGCGACGAACGAAGCGCACTCGTACGTGATCCGGCATTTTTTTGTTCCCCATCGAGTCTCATACTTTTTTTATTTTCGCGTCTCAATGAAATGTTCCATTGATCGCGCGTTCCATGATTTTATTTTTCACCGACGTGCATCGGAATATGCGCTTTTTTTGTTATTGGGGAGCATCGTCGATGGAAAATAATATGACGCAATCGACGCCCGAAGCCACTGTTGAAAATTTATCGTGCAACTGCGGGCAAACAACGTTTTTATTCGGTGACTAAAAAATGTTGGGTTCGAAATTAATTAGTCCCGGATCGGAATAATGCGAGAAATTAGGGTTCGGGCATTAATTATTCCGGGCCCCAAGAATCTTGCCGAGTTATTGTTTTTTTCCTTTATTTTTCGTGGGAATTAAAAATAAGGCGGGCGATTATTGCACCGCCGGGCTAAACGGATGCGTTGCTCGTCTCGAGTCTCAATAAACACGCGTTTAATGTCAAGGACTCGCCAGCGAGACTGCCAGAGGATAATCGCGATAATGCGCGCCTCGAATATTAATTTCACCCGCGGACGAAAAAGACTTTTTTCCCTGTGCATAGCAGCAGTATCTACGACAAAGCCACTCAGCGTTTCATCGATTTCATGCGGATAAAAAGAAAAAAAAATGACAAAGAGAATGAAGATGGGAAATTCAATTTGTCCTGTAATTAAATTCTTCGTCCAATCCGTCACGTAATTGGATCAATCTCGGATTGAAAGATCAGAGAAATTTTCGCGACTGCCCTCGTGCCCCGAAGTCAATCATAAATATTGATGAATTTGAAATAATGAAGAAAAAAATTTATGCGAAAAAAATACCGATAAAAAAACGCGAGGAAAAAACTACGGACAAAGGAGTGGATCTTTTTTTTTTATACTTGTTCTCTTCGATCCAGTCCATCATCCTACGTTCATCATAATCATCGAAATGACGCAGCACAATATTTCTTCTCTTCGGATTCGTGAGGATAACCATTTGTCAGTGAGTGAATACGAGAAAACAGGAGCGAGCGAGTCTCACTCTCGTTTTCATCGTGGGAAAGTCTCAATCCTCGGTTCCATTTCTTCATTCATTTATCTCAACGTTCATTCATTCTTCTCGGTAACTTTAAAAAAAATTGTTAGATTCCTATAAATTTAAAATTAAGTTATTTTTCAAAATATTTAATTTACTTTTCGAAAAACTTTTTTATTTTTACTCTCGAATTATATTTGAGTTGAGTAAATAAAGTTATAGATAACGGTGAAAATTTTTTTATTCTTGAATTTTGATTTGCAAACTATTAAGCGGACGGTGATAAAAGTTGTCGGGAAAGAGATTAAAGTTTTGTGGGTTTCTTAAAAAGTGCAACTATAAAAAATGAAATTATAAAGCATGGTATACGAAATGAAAATTTTAAAACTTTTGTATTCTCTCGTTGAGATTATATTTTTTACCTTGAATTGCTCCTATGCGAATAAAGTTAAATAAATGAAGTTAGAGAAAAGTTGAATATTTTAATCCAGAATTTTGATTCACAAATTATTGCGAGTGCACAGTTATGTAAAAGTCATCTGCATGGAAAGAGATTTATAGTTTTATGAATTTCTCAAAATGGACACACAGCTTTAAAAAAAGTTTTAAAGTACACCATGAAATAAAATTTTTAAAACTTTTGTTTCTTCTCGTCGAAATTACGTTTATTACCACTGCATCGAATTATTTTTGAGAATTGTGTTTAGTAAAAAATCTACGTAGATAACATTTAAATTTGAGTATTGAATTTTTATTCACAATTTTTTTACGCATAGTGATAAATGTTATCTGACAAGAGATTAGAGTTTTGTGAGTTTCTCAACTATGAAAAAGTATTCATTTTTAAAGTACTGCACGAAACATTTTGAAACTATTTTTTTCCTGTACAAAAATCATTAAAATTTTTTTTTTAATTTTGAAATTTTTTGAGAATAGTGTTAACTGAATAAAGTTATGGGTGTAGATAGAGTTAAAATTTCAGTATTGAATTTTTATTAACAATTTTTTGACGCATAGTGACAAATGTTATCTGAAAAGAGATTAGAGTTTTGTGAGTTTCTCAACTATGAAAAAATATAAATTTGAAACGCACGAGATATTTTGAAACTACTTTATTTCTGTACAAAAATCATTTTAATTTTTTTTTAACCTTCGGAATTTTTTGAGCATCGTGTTAACTGAATAAAGTTATGGGTGTAGATAAAGTTAAAATTTGAGTATAGAATTTTTCTTTACAAATGATTTGGCGCACGGTGACAAAAGTTGTCTGAAAGGAGATCGGAGTTTGGTTAGTCTCTCATAATGCGGAGGTGTATCTCTCGCGCATGGATGAGCCTTATACGGAAACCTGTTTATGCTCGTTGCTTCTCGCCTTCCTACCGAGCGCCCCTTCACGAATCTCCGAACGAGAAAATTGTATTAGCGAGGAAACACGATCAGAGAGCCGGCGCTCCCGGCGATGAAATTACACCGTGGCTCGTTCGACAATTAAACATTTTCCACCTACCTCTCTCGCACACTCTACATTCCCGCAAAACTCCCTCGATATTCTCCAAACCCGTCGAAAATCAAAACCTGCTCCCAACCTAAATTTCTCTACTCCATAAATGAAAACACGAGATCCGTTCTGCCGAACAAATTTACTTAATAAAATATTTTCTCTCTCATCTGCACAAGAGATTAAAATTGCATTAAAAAGTGAGTAAACGCAGGTAAAGATTTTAATCTTAAATAGCCATTAAGAATATATTTGCACGGCTACTGAGTCAATCAAAAAATTACGTAAAGTATTATTTAATCAACGAAACTATACGAATGATATTTAACTATACATCTTTGTATAATTATATTTTATGAAAAAGTAATTTTAAATGATATTAAAGTTTAGACATTAAATTATTTATCGAAAAATAAAAATCAGTGCATTGATGTGTATAATTGTTGATTAATCTTTTATCACATTTTCGAAAAATTTTTATTTCAAAAACGATAATGACATAAATTTTAAACAGATGTGGATAGTATCCACATTAAAATATAATTAAAATGTAGAATGCATAAAAAAATATTGAATTCATTAATTTTCAGTACTTATTGAAGAAAGATGTAACTTCACTCTCGTCGTGATTTGTAAAAATGGGCACAGATAATATCGGGAATTTTCGTTACGCATATATGTATAATTATTTATTACCAAATAAGGAGAAGATAAATTATATTGTCAAACTGTTCGTTTCTATTACAGAAGATTTTTAGGATTCATCACAATTTAATACCTCAAGTTCTTTCCAGAGATCTTTCGAATATTATTTTATCAAAAGTGACGACAGCACCGCTACCAATCCACTACTGCATTAAATTTATTTATGTAAATAGTAATCACATCAGAGAAAAATTCTACCAAAAAAAGTATTCCCAAAAAAAAGCCAATCTTCCCTCCGTGTGAATTAAAAATAATTCATCTTTTTTTTCCGACAAACCCAAGTACCTTTTTAAAGAGACGGAATCGCGGGGTCGCGCGAGAGAATAAAAGAAAGGAGAAAATAAGTGAGAAAGGCGAACAAAAGAGAGAGAGAGAGAATCGAAGCGAGAACGGATTTCAGTGAGGAGGAGAAGATTTCGAGGAGAGGCGAGGAAGGAAAATAAGAATAAGAGAGAGAGAGAGAGAAAGAGAGAGTGAGAGGAAAAGGGGGAGGGGGGGGGTGAAGAATAAGAATATAAGGTGCAAGCGAAATCGCGGGCTTAAAGAGTCCAGTCATGCCACAGGGGGGGAGGGGGGCGCAGAGAGGAGCGGCGGGAGGAGAGGGGAGGGGCGCGCGAGAGGGAGGAATATGTGTGTGCACGCGGATGAGGTCGGGGGGTAAGGAGGACTATGGCCTTGATCTTGAGCGAGAAACCGCGTCGACGGGTATAAGGTGCAGGCATCGCGGGTTCGCTTGCCTCTCCTCCTCTTTCCCCCCTCCTCCATATCTCTCTCTCTTTCTCTCTCTCTCTCCTCACTCATCCTCGCCTCCCTCTGACGCCTTTCTCTCTCTCTCTCTCTCTCTCGAGCAACCCCCTCCGTCCCCCGGCATGCTGCTGACGAGCCTCTCTCTCCTGGCAGCCAGAAATAAAGCCGCGACCAACTCTCAAGGCCCCGACTGTGCACATTTTGTATATATACAGACGCAAACTGAAAGATGCACGTGTCTATACCCGCGATAAAAGTCTCCGAGAAATTGCCGCTCGTCGTATTTACTCTTTTTCCTCCCCCCGTCGCTCTCCGGCCCTCCCCCTCCTCTTACTCTCTCGTCCTCTTTTTATTTTTTACCGCGCCGCGAAGAGAATTTTTCGTCGGGACGATGGAAACGAGGATTATTTCCATCTTCGCGCTACTTCTCTCTCTCTCTCTCTCTCTCTCTCTCTTTCTCTTTTGGGGAAAATTCGATCGAGATTTTTTCCAGGGGGATGAATCTTTCGTATTATGTGTATTTGCTTCGGGGCATTTTTTAAAATTTATTCTTGGGGAAGGATGAGAAGCTTCATTGTTTCATCATTCTGTTCTTATTCTGGGTAAATCAGGGAATCTTTCAAAATTTTTCAGAGAGGGATGAACAGAACGTTCTCTGTGTTATTCTTATTTCCGTTTTGGGGTAAATTTTCGTGAGAATTATTTGAAAGCGATTTTTGTCTGATTCCTACGTTGATTATTTCTATTGGGGAAGAAAACTTTCTAGAGAATTTTTGAAAAGATATATGCAAAGAAATACATATATTTATTATTTGTCATTTACTATAAATATTTGTTTATTTTTAAAATTACCTATAGAGAATTTAAAAAAAGAAACGAAAAGGAAGATTGTTTATTCTTCTCTAATTTCGCATGCAGTTTTTCGTGTAAACATTTTTTTCGAAGTACACTTTAATGACGCTTATTTTGTACGTAAATTAAAAAAAAAACTTGGATTTACCTGTAATTTTCGTATAGACGTTTTATTAGTAAATAAAATGCAGAGACGAAAATAAGCGAAATTATTTTCAATTTTGTAGCGAGCCGTGACTCTTTTCGGAGAAGAAGCGCGAGCGACGTACGCATCCGGTGCACTTGAATCGAAGATGGAAGAGTAGAGAGGCGACGAGGGATGGAGGGGGTGGGGGAGGCCCGGAGGCCCCATAACACGCGATCAGCGTGTTTTCGTCTAATGTACGATTTTTTTCGCGTGTCCTTGATGAGGAGGAGAGTCTGCGAATGCAGAAGTACAACACGCGGATAGCCTGCTGTAGCGCGTTCAATGGGAGAGGGCAAAGGGGCATTAGGGCCCCTCGGTCTCTTCCTCCTTTTTTTTCCTCTTATTCTCGTACGAAAACCGCGTCTCCGGCACATGCGGCCAGATCTCAATCTTCTCCCTTCCCCCTCTCTCGCTCATCGCGCTCTCTCTCTCTCTCTCTCTCTCGGGAGAGCAAGAAGAGAGAAAAGAGTCCCAACCCACCGCAACTTTGGGCCTAGTCAAGGTCAGTACGCCGGACGACCGTCGGGGCTCTTTCCCCTTCCTTGCTTTTATTTCTCCTGATGCTTGTCTCCCTCCCTCCCTCCCTCCCTCGTTTTTCTCTCTTCGCTTCAACAACTCGTTCCGCTCCTCCGTGTCTCGCTCCCCTCCACCTCGGGGCCTATCGGAGCGTATTATCCCGTCACTGCCAGTCTATCCCCGCCGGGAGAGGGCGCACCCTGGCATCGGGTTACAGGACTCTTTTCGCCCCTGCTTCTTCTCTTCATCCCTCGGCGGGGCCTCTCTCGTTTCCTCCCACTCTTCTCACGAATCTCCGCGTCTCGAGCACTCTTTCCTCCGAAATCATCATTATATACTCTCGCCGATGAATTTTCACGCTTTTTCCAACGCGAGAGTGTCTATTATGCTTATTTTATTATTTTGTTTATTTTATTAATTTATTTATTAATTAGGTTTGTTTTTAGTAAAAACAAAGGAGAGACCGGAGTTGAAGTGTTTTTAATAAAAAATTTGGATAATTGTTTAACAATGACCCATTTATTAATGTTGAGTGAAGAAAACAATCTCTAATCGCTTCGACGGATCGAGCTGAACAGACTATTTTCAACCGGTAATCCAAGAAATTTGATATTCATTACATTTGTTCGTACTTTGATATCTTCCGGTCCTACTTGGCTAGTTTCAAATTTACCCATTACAACAGTGAATGAAAGAATAAAGGTAAACGTCCCGATACTTAAAAATCAAGCTGTATCCACTATAGTTAATTACAAATTTTTTGTTATATTTTAAGACTAAAATGTACTTTACTCAAATATTAATTTCAAATATTATCATTTGACGTTTAAGTAATCCCAAAATTATCTCACGAGGTGTGCCTTGATAAAGTTTTTACAATATATAAAACTACTAAAACGTTTTGGTATGCATGATTGTCTCAGAGTAGTTAAGCTGCAAAACTATGGATGCAGAAAAACGAAAAAAATTAACAAGGTTCGTACTTCATACCATAGTTTCTTCCAAAAGTTAGTAAAATTAAAAAATATTCATATCTATAGTAAACCAAAACTGCTATTGGGTCAACAAAATTTGTTCCTAATGTTTGTTTCGTTTCATATTATTTTTAAACTGAAAAAAATTGTTTTTGAAGTATTTTCTTAAATTAAAAAAGGAATTTCTATTTTTAAACCATTAATAATTCATGAATTAAAATGTATTAATCACGATCCAATAAATTATAATAAATCGATAAATAAATAATAAATTTTAAGTATACTATACTTGTTATTTATATAGCAGTTTTTCTAACTCTGTGAAATTTTACAAGAATGATTTTTATAGTAGTTAGAGAATTTTTTAATTTCCTATATTATATCAAATTTCCTCTGTTACTGCACGATTGTGTCCTGAAAACTGTACACTAAGAACAAAATTTTGTTAAAATGATCAAATGGTATTTTATTATACAAACAAAATAAAAGATAAAAATAACTAAATTATATTTATTTATTAAACTAATTTTTTTTCTCAGCATAGAATCCCCCAAGAGTGCATATGAATATCTCTGCCAAATATATCATAATAAATAATTTTCCCAAGTTTTATCAAATTTAGCATTTTTTATCGAATATCTGTTCGTAAAGATTTGTTTGGCTCGTCGCTGAATGAGTTTTTTTCCTCGAAAATTTAAAAACCGGGCAAAAGAGCATACATATTATTTCGCAAGTCTAAAAAAGAATATGATGCACAAGATATTCGTTTTGACACACACACACACAGTGTATCCCCCTCGCGATGTTTTTCCCGAAAATGCGTGAGCGCGCGCGCCGGGGAGATAAGAGAGGCTCGCGATGAATCGGTGGCGTCATATTCTCGAGTCGTCCGCAGCAGCAGCAGCAGCTGCAGACACTCGGTAATGGAACGTCGGCGGAAACGACGAATTTCGGAGGCCCCGAGGAGGTGCCGCGGCAAGGCGCTTTCAATTGTTCGCGCAGCATGGCCGAATCTAGCCTCCTCGTTCTTCGGAGCAGCGCGGAGAGTCTCCTCGCGTCCCCTCCCCCCGCCGCACCACCACGTGCCTCGTATTTCGTATACTCGTTATCCTTGAGCCGGTCTTGCACTATTTCGTTTTGTTTCAGCGTCGGACGTGAGACGGAGAAAGAGAGAGAGAGAGAATCGGTCGCGCCCCCTCTAGCGACTCGGAGCTCGTTCGGCGCTCTACGCTGGAAGGGTTTTCGGGTCTCGAGAAAGGTTTGCGAGCCCTCTGCTGATGTCTACTCCGCGCCCGGATTCTCCGTGCGTGCGCCAAATGTCGCGCGGGACGTCGCGCGCCTCCTTTTTCATTCTAGAAAAGCCTCCGGAATTTCTCCGCGGACTCGCCGAAAGAGTGGTCGGGGCTGATGTGCAACGGCGGGGGCTGAGGGTAAATTGGCGCAGAAGCGGAGAGACACTATACTCATCCCGGGAAGAAGAGCGACGGCATCGAGACGTTGAAAGAAACGATAATTGCCAGAAATTTGAGTCTCGAGCACTTGCTGACTTTGCTCCTCTTTTCATCGTCAACCTCTCTCTCTATTTATCTCTGTCTTCTTCCTCTTCTCTCTCTCTTCGTTTCTTGTCAATTTTGCAAAGAGGGGGAACGAGACTCCGTCCTCCTTGACCTTGTTCCTTCTCCTCATCGGTCTTATCTTCCTCTTCTCCTTCTTCGTTTTCTCCTCCTCCTCCTCTTTTCTCGCTTCTTCCTCCTCCATGACCTTCCTCTCCCTCCTCTCTTCCTTTTTTCTACACTCGTTTTGTTTTTATCCCCAAATTCTCAGCATCATTATTCCTCCTTTTTCCTCCTTCTCCCCCCCCCCCCTCTGTCTCTCCGCCACTTTCGGTGCAGCATTTTTGTACACCGTGGTCATGGTACAGTCATTTTTTTTCATTCGTCACGGTCATGGCCGCTCTCTCTCTCTCTCTTTTTCGGGCCATGGAAAACCATATGGCGTATTCCCGACTCTTGCGCGCTCTCTCTCGCTCTTTTCCTTCACTTGGCGAAATCTTGAGCTCGAGGAATATCGACTGCGCAGCTTCCGCAACGAGCAAGACGCCCAGGAGGGGAGGAGGGAGGGGGGGGGAGTGGAGGACCACCCAACGCCGCCGCTGCACCGAATGCGAGGTCAGTACCGCGAATTAGGTGACTCGTGAAAAAAAAGGGAAAGAGCTACGAAAATATTGCCAGACAATGGTTAACGCAAGAACAATCTTCGAATTCCGATAAATATTCAGTCAATGCTTTCAGTTTATGTTGCGAAAATAAAATATACTTTACTTCGTTAACGTCATTCGATTCGAGGTTAATACTTTTTCACCATTTTTTTAAACGTTTTATTTTACCGCATTTAGAAAATATTGTGAAATAAGGAATTAGATTATTATAGATATTAATAAAATTGTTACGGTTATTCGTATATTACATTTAGCTATATTAAAATCGTAATAGAAATGTCTTTGTGATTATTAAGTCAGACCACCTGTCAAGATCTTGAGTATACGACTATAAAATACGTCAGATTCTATTTAAATTATATAATGTCATTTGACGTTAGTTTAAATTAAGTTAAAGTTAACGCGAAAAATTCATGACTTTAGCTTTCGTGTGTCCTACAACTTAACAAATTTTTAATGAATATTATAAATCATTTTTGTAAAGGATCACTTTTAGACAAATTACTTTTTGGAAGTAAATTTTCGAAATTTTAATCGCCAATATCTTCATTCAAAAATTGACAAGGACATGTTTTTTTTCATACAAATTTTGTAGCTGGAACTTTTCCAATATCGTATTTGATACCAGAGAAATACATTTCTCTTTTAATTGACATATTTGACAGACATCCTGAAGGCATATAGGAGTTTCGAGACGGTTATTCAAAAGTTTGGTTGTATGTGTCAATTAAATGTAAAATCGTGCACTTAATTTTTTTTTGAGAAAATTCGCAGATTCACTCTTAAAATAGTCTCTTAACATTTATTCTTAGCATTGTGTATGTGAGATTAATTGAAGCGACTATTTTTAACGACTTATATTTTGATTTCAAAATGACAAAGTTTCGTACAATTTTACACACGTTTCGACATGACGTAAAAGAAGATCTGAGCACATTTTCAAGAAATTCCAACTCATATGATTTTCACGTCACTTCTCTATACCGAAACGATTCTAAATGTGTAATTTCTTAACTACATATATTTTTGGACGTTTCTTGACCTAAAAAATAATTTAAATATTACAAGTCTAGGGAATTTGTTGGAATTTACCGAAAATCATTATCAAAGAAGTAGTTCTAAGCAGTATAGAGATATCGAATAATCAGATGCACATAGAATTTATATGTATTGCTGTTAGCCTTTTTGGATGAGAGAAGGTTACTTTGTCATTCGATTACTCAACACCAGATTAGACGACGAATTTCAAAAAAGTTTCGATTGCATATCTCACATCGAATAATATATTTTCTCTAAATTTGATTAAATTGTCTATAGTTTATAATGTTATAAAGAATATGAAATATTTAGAAACCGAGATAATTACGTTGTTGAAAATATTAATTTTTTGAAGCCTCTCGCATAAGAGTTCATGTCGAAAATGTTAACTTTAAGAATATGTGTACAAACCATACAGTATCAGCTAAAAGTACATTCTTATGACGTTCAATTTGTAATATTGTTAAACTTGATAAAATAAACAGATTTTATCAATGACATACATACTTTTTATTATTTTAGAACATAAATTTAAAGAAATGCTGTATAGAGACACGTGTTGAAATTACTATTCATAAGATATACATTATATTACTGCAAACGTATTTTTAAAAAATTCACAAAAAGCTTTGGCGTTTCATAACTCTTGAGTCATTCAGTAAAACGATATTAAATTTGGTATAAAATTTGTTCAAACATGTAGAAATAGCATTCCAAAAAATCATCCAATTCTCATATTTTAAAAAATATTACTCATACGTCATGAAACTCTAAATATTACGATTACCAGACTGAAAATACTCCGAAGTTTTTCATGCATACATTATTTTTATATGAATAAGCAGGTTCATGTAATTTTTGAAGAAAGTGTCTTAAAAAATGTTTATCCAATAAATTTTTATTTTGATGTAATGAAAAAACGTTTGAATGTCTACACTGAGAGAAATAAAGTATGGTGGGTTTCATTATATAAAAGTGACAACTATACCAAATATTATAGAACTAAATATATGTTATTTTCATTTTGTACTGAATATGTTACGTTTTATTATAAGCATTTCTTTAATTAAAAAATAAATAGCATAATTGTCACTTTATGGTTAAATATACAGATTTCTCTCAGTGCATTGAATCGCGTTATAGCATGCTAGAGAATTCTGAGATATAAAAATAAGCAAAAAAAGTTTGAATATGCGTTGATGGTTATAATTAAAAATTTCCTCGAGTATGAGATTATTTGGATGCATTTTGCAATTGCGAGTAAATAAAACGCGCGTATATAAAAGTATATACATCCCGACGAGTTCATATTCTCGTTGCGTTAAACTCGAAAATTCCCCGTAGAAAATCGAGTTGAAAAACTTGTTGACGCAATTCTGTGGAATTTGGTGGAGAGCAATAAAGAAAAAGGAGAGCCGTACAATAAAGGAAAGAGAAAAGAATGTAATGACCAATGGTGGCGAGGTGAGCGGCCGGTGAGAATGGAGAAAAAAGGCGAGAGAGAGAAAATAAGTCGGAGGTATTTGTACGGTAACGCTCGTACAAGCGCGGATCGCACACTCGGCGTTATCCTAAAAGAAAAAGCGTCGAGGATCGACTTGTCTCGGGGGCGCGCGGGACGGAGAACTTTTCACGGTTCCCGTTTGTACATTAGACGCGTTCGTACACTTTATTCCGTCTCTCTTATTTTTCTCTCCGAAATACCGGCCGCGGCCATACCTGAAAAATTCGTGTGCTCGGCACTTTCGGGGGCCAGACCGCGTCCATATTCTACAAGAGAGAAAGAGCAGAGAGAGAGAGAGAGAGAGAGGGAGGGAAAGAGAGGGATCTCGTGCGCGCTATACCCACAAACTGGTCTTATGGCTGGCCGTAAAGCAACACTAAAAACAGCCCGCTTCGTTTCCGGCGAGATGAAGCGAGATGCTGCCTCCATTCCTGGCTCTCGCTCCTTCCAACCCCGAGCTTCAGACCATTGCGCAGTAAGTGGACATTAGCGTCTGCATTGTGAACCTCTATCCAGCTTTTTCTCTTTTTCTCTCTTATTTTTTTCCCTTTTTATTTCCCCTCTGCTCATTCCATCTCTTTCTCTCTCATCTCCGATCCTCATCGTTTTTTTCTCTCTCACTCTCTCACTCTCCTTATTCTCTCCTCTCTCGTTCCCGCAAGAAACGAAATTCAATACATGTTTTAGTTGAATCGACGCTGGTGCAAAACACCTACACCTGCGAGCTATTTTTAGCCCCTCGCTTTTGTGTCCGATCGAAACACGGAGAGGTGTGCGCTCCGAAATTGCCTTTAATCTCTCGTTTCTTTTTTCTCCCGGATCTCTCACCCCTCCCCCCTCCCTCCCTCTCTCGCCCCTCATTATTTTATTCTCAAATTTTTATCAGTTTTTTATCGAACCTCGTGTATCGGTGGAAAATTTTCGCTCGAACTCTCTGTCTCTCCATTTATCCGTACACTTGGCCATATATTATTGGTCAGTGATTTCTCGTCGGTCCAACTTTTACTGCTTTTTGCAAATTTATACATTATGTACAATTTTGAATATAGACTCTTTTATATCTCAATTTTACGCCGATGGTCCAGCAGTCTTTATATTTTTTTTTCGCCATGTCAAAATATATTCTCTCTCCGAGATGGACAAAATGTGTGAGAGAGAGAGAGCATATTTTTTGGGAGCGTATATGCAAATATGACTGGAAAAAGGTTCAGGACGAGCCGATCGGTTGACAAATGGGTAAGAGTCGAAAGGGAAATCGACGGGGGAGGGAGAAAGTCGAGATGCGGGACGCACGATGAGGGAGGAAAAAAAGGGAAGCGGAGTCTGTGATGATGAGGATAGACAAGAGAGAGAGAGATGAAGAGGGCAGGTCAGCGAGCGTTATTTTAAGAGATTTACAACAATGCTCTCGGGAGCAGAGTGCATTGCGGGTTCCCCGGACTAATGTGTATTTTCGACGAAGCCTCTGCTGGGCCTGCTGTTGCTGCTCCGTTGAAAATTTGAGGCTGCTTTTGGAACAATTTTTCTCCCGCGTGCGACTCTCCGGGATCTCTCTCGTCGGCTTAACTTTCGCATTTCTGGAAAGATCAACGATTTTGAGCGTGCACCCGGGGCGACCGGGAAAACGGAGACAATGCGCGCGCCTGGCCGCGTTTGCATCCAGGGAGAAAAATCGCTCGAGGAGCCAACGCGACTTCTCTCCAAGATTAAAGTTTAGGCCCTTTTTTCATCCTGCTCGTACCGCGTCTACACGTACCGATGACGTTTACGAAAGATTTTCAGACGAGAGACTCATTTGCGCCAATCCGAAAATGGAAATCTCTCTTTTCTCTCGCTCTCGCTCTCTGCAGTCGACGTCGAAAATAGCTGCGACGTCGAGAGTGCTTTTTTCTCCACTTTTTTCTTCTTCTTTCAAACGCGCTGGCTCATCGCAAGTCTTCACGAAATTAATGTCTCCTCGAGACTATTTTTTTCTTCTTTTTCTCGACTAGCAAAGTTCGTGTCTACGGCGCTGTGACGAAATTTCACTCCGAGTCGGAAATAATAATATCCGACGATTGATTATTCTGGTCATTGCGAGAACGATAATAAAGAGACATAATGAGATCGGGTGCGGAGATAAAAAAAAAAGCTTGTTGCCCGCTGACTGGCGCCACCGGACAATCTTCTCGTAATTTGGTCTGGAATCGGTTGAATTTCCGTCAGGTAAACCCCGACCCGTCAATGTCCTCTCGGATGAAACGGATTCCGGGGTTGGCCTGGAAAAAGGGAAATCCATACCGAGCAGCGAGAAAAAAAATGACGTCGGGACGGACAAGGGGGCAAATTTTCTCGACTTTGGTGCACTTTCCGCTCTCTCGTGATCGATCCCTGCACGAGATCGTAAAAACTCGCCTGGCTCGAAAAGTACAAGAGAAATTTTTTTTCGAAAATTAAGATCGAATTTTTAGATACGACACTCGAAAGCATTGTGTCGCTTTTTAAGAATATTTTCAGCGACTGTCTCTAAACTTTTCCCTAGATTAATTTCACTCTCCAGCATTTTTTCAAATTTTTTAAAATGATCGTTATATATATCGTTTAGTTAAAATTTTGTTAAAAATTTTCATAAATTTTCTTTGACGTTGTATGCACATTTATGTTCATTTTTAGAAGGTTTCACTATATATGACGGTCGAGATATTTATTGGTAGAAATAACATTTTTTGCATCCTCCTACATTGAAAAAAAATGTTGGTCGAATCAAACTAAACGGAAAGCGAATGAAATATTTACTTAATTTTACATGATATTTTTTATTAAATTCAACCTATCATTTATTATTTCTATGTCAAAAATAAAAGGCATAGAAAAAAATATTAGTTGAATTAAATAAATGTCAAGCTAAATTCAGTTGATTCAACCAAAATTTTTTCTTACAAATAAGAGGACGTGTTAAATATTGAAATTTTCATTTCTACCTGGTAAATTCTTTTATAATTTTGTACATATTTTTATACAACATCAAAGAACGTAATTAAGGAGATTAAGATAATTATTCTGTACATTTTTTATTTAGAGAATTTTCAATAATTTTATTTTGTATAAAGAATGCAGTAAAATGGTTCGACGTAATATTTTTTTTCGAAATTTTTGAAATCTTAGCAGCAAGAGAGCACAGCCAAGATTTGCGAAATGCCAGGTAAGGAGTTGACTTTTCTCGGACCAAGGCACCGAAATCCTCTTTACCTGACGTTACGCCAATCTTGCGGATTTCTTTTCAAACAAGAGTCATGCTCCGCACATTTTTTCACGGGGAACATATTTTCAGGGAGCGTAAAACCTCCGAGAACATATACTTGAGTGAATTTTCGAAGAGATCCAACGAGCGATCGATTTTACAATAAGCCAGGATTTATTTTTTACTCGACCGCATTTTTTCTGGAGTGTTTTTAGTTTTTTTTTTACGGAGTTATTGAGAGGAAAGATGAAGACTCGAAGACATTGCCTCATGAATTTTAATCTCCTAGAGCTTCAAAGAATAGGAGTCCTCGTTTTTTTTTATCGCGAAGAGAAGAAAAATGCACGAGAAAAATTTACGGATAGCCGGTAACGACGAGAGAAAAATGTATACTTATATACACGTAACTGTGACGTGCAACGTCCCTATTACGGAAATTGCACGAGGCGAACTTTCGTTGCGGAAAAAAAGGTAAAAAGTTTGCAGGATATTTCTGAAACGTCGTTATAAAAGTGGAGAAAAATATATTCCGACGTCGGGTTAATCTTCTCTATTTCATTATACTCAATGGAGCAAACAATCCTGAAAATGTAGCAAAGATTTAAAAATACAGCGGAATAAGCTTCGTTTGACGCTTTTTGCTTCGAAAAAAAGTGGAAGCGAGTGAGTGCCAGGCTGCCAGAAAAAATAGCGAGGTGACATCGTGAGAGATGAGATCTCGTTTTTTTTGTTCTCCGCTCGTGAATTACGATATGGAGCGCTTTTTCGTGATATGAGAGAAAAAAACGTGTTCGCTTTTCTTGCATGAGCTTTTTTGCGCTTTCGACTCTCGGACGCTACTTACAATATTTCTTCGCCTCGGCACGCACAAATTGACCAACTGGAGATTGTCGCGCGGATCCGTTCCGTAAGTCCTTCCGTTTGATCTCGTCTGAAATATCATTAATCAGATGTCAAACCCATCGACGATTTTTCACGAAAAGTTTGCCAATAGATTTGTCGAAATAAAAGGTCCAAGCGCGCCAGCACCCTCGACATTTCTTCCACAATAATTAAAATGGAAATTCATTCAAAAAAAAATGATATCGAGACGACTCGAAGCATCAAAAATTGAAAATTTCTATAAACTGCAGTTTATAGATGCATTTCGTATAAAATGTGTGGACATATTTAACCAACGTGATTTCATCAATTGAAATAAATAAATGCGAAATATATATTTTAACAAATTATTAAGTTCGTAATTATACTTCATTCTTTGACCAAAAGCAGCATATATAATTTTAATGATTGTTATTTAATTACTTCAGTCGAAATAGAATTAAAATAAACAAACTTGACGACATAAATTATAAAAATAACTAAATTACAATCATTCAAATAAAATTTGAATAACATTTTTTTTTCAAAATCGACTCGAAGGATCATATATTTAAACTCTTAAATATTATTCTCGATACCTGCAAATTTCATTTTGAATATTTTATTCTAATATATCGAAAGTGAAAAAAATGAATTTACTCCGATGAATATCGGCCTGAGTCGGAGCATTCTTTTTACGGTCAAAAGAGCAAACGAGTGTAGAGGGAAAAAATGACATTTTAAGCTCTTGTCGAGCTCTGGAAACGATCTGATAGACGATCTTTGACGAAGGTACCTCTGACACGTGATGTTTTTCTTCTCGTTTTCTCTGCTTGGCCGTCGTGCCTTTTTACCTGCACTTGCGCAGCTGACCAACGCGATTTTGGTCATTAATTCATTAACTTCCAAAAGTATATCGCGAGACTTGTCATTCGATACTGACCAATACATACAAAAAAATTACGGAATAAAACAATTATTTTACAGTAAATGTATACTGAATTTTATACGCAAAATTATTACTATAATGAATATAGTACTGTGTGGTAACAATTTGCAAATTCTTAAGATTTTTAAAAAACAAAACGTATATACCATTTTATAATTATAATTACTGATACTATATACAATTATTATACTATATAATTAAATATAAAATATAATTCATACAACAGTTTAAAATAAATATAATTAGTATATAATGTACAATCGTAATTTCTCTGAGTGTATGGAGATCCGAAAAGAAAATATTTCGAAGCGAGGAGATTTTTTCGTAGGACTTTTGCGAAGGAGATGAGAAGAGAGGCAAGAGTTGAAGAGGATTTTAGACGTGGAAAAAAAAGGAGGTGACGGGGACGGCGAGAGGAGGAGAAAAAAAATGGTTCCCTCTCGGAGTACTTGGGGGCTCGGTCGGTCTCTCTCACTCCGGAGCATTCGGTACTAATGATCCGGGCTCGCTCGTACCGGTATCGTGTAACTGCTAAGTGAAAATACGCGTAGATCCTTCGGAGATATCGCCGCGGTCCCTCTTCACTTTTTTTTCCCTCCGTCCTCTTTTCATCTCTCTTTCTTCTTATATTCTTATTCTCCCGCGATGCTTATTCTTCCTCTTCTTTTTATATATTTTCAAATTCGCCTCATCTTCACCTTCGCTCGCACCAAGGCATTCCGCTGCATTGTGCAGCTAAAAAAAGAGACGATAAAAAGCTTAACAGCGCAAATAATCCCGTCAGGATTGCATTTTTTCTCGCTAGCCGCGTCTTTTTTTTATCGCCAGCCATTTTTTATCACTGCTTTTACTTATTTTTATCTCCCACGTTATTTTTTTCTCCCCCTCGCCTCTGGCCATTTTTTTCTCGTCTCATCTAGCAATGAACAAACACTGTCCATTTTTTCTCCCGACCTTTTTATATATTATCTCCTCTTTTTTAAACCCCCCGCTTATTTCTCCCTTTTCGTCGGAGCAGCAGAGCTCTCGTCCCGGTAATCCTAATGCGTACTAAAACTATAAAACGCGAGGCGAGAGAGCGCGCCAGAACTAAACTTTCCTGATCCTCCGCGCGTTCGCGCGTCCAAACTTATATTTTCGGGAGGGAAAAATATAAGTTTCGAGATGGACGCTCCGAGAGGAATAAAATGTCTGAGCAGGGTAAGACATTCAAAAGCAGGGAATAGAATAATTTCCAGGGAAATATATATGTCGAGAGAACAATATCGAGGAGCGCGCGCGCGAGCGCAAGGTGAGTTGCACGTCCGAGACCTTTTTTTTCGAGCGCCGTAGCAATTTGGGGAGCGCGCATATTATTTGTCGGTGTGCTCGGGAGCGAGATACAGAGAGGGCGACGGGCCAGGCCAACGCGCGGGACCCATTGAACGTCCGCGGGGCTGCTGCGGCCGACTCTTGGACGGCCGCGCCGTCGACGCAATATGGGGTCGCCTAGTTATACGCCTCGAGTTCCTCCGTTCCCGGAAAAAAAATAGGGAGAAAAAGAGTGTGCGGAGGATGAAGAATAAAGAGGGAGAAAAAGACGACGAGAGACGCGCCGGCGAGCAATGGCGAACGCTGGGTGTGAAAAAAATCATCTTTCTCTCCGTGTCTTATTCCTCCCTTATTCGATCCCTCTCCTCAACAGAGTGAAAAGCAGAAAACGCTCATTTCCCCCTCCCTCCGGCGGGGCCGTCCGTCATTACCCCCCCTCGGGATATCGCCCTTCGGACCGCGCGAGCGACGCGGATAAATAATTTCCTTTTTTTTTCTCGCTAGATCTCGCTCTCATCCTTTCGCGGGGGGACTTGTTCGCGGCGCAACAGTCTCCGGAGACGCTCGAGTACTTCTCTAAATTTTTTACGATTCCGAGAAAGATCGTGCGATCTTCCGAGAGGATTTTTCAACGGCGGAGCGAGAGAGAGAGAGAGAGAGAGCGACTCTGCACTCGTAGTTTTGCTCCATAGTTTTCGAACCTGGTATACACGCTTTTGCAGACTTTTCGTTTTCTTTCTTTTTTTATTTTCTTTTATTTCGTTTCCCTCCGACGCTCTCCTTATTCCTTTTTTATTCTCTTGGCCCGCGTTTTGCAGACGTCCGCCCGTCTCTCTTTCCTCCTTTCTCTCGCTCTCTCCCCGTCCCGTTCTCTCACTATCATTCAAAACCCTTTACAGAACGTCTGGCTTCACCTAAGTTATTAATAATTGTATAGTGTCGTGCAGCGTGTGGTTTGGGATGACGGGCCTTCGGGCCTCCCGACCGTTCCAGCCTTGAATATCGAAAAATAAAGAAAACGTATAGTTGAGACGAGCCATGAGGAAAAAAAGAGAACCAGAGCCGAAATATCCTTCGCAAAGCTGCAAGCTCCGATTGTTTTCGCGGGCAACTGGGCGTCGATATTCGCTAACGAGGCTCACGTTAAAGCCCGCGAGAGAAAACGCAAGATAATGAAAATAAATTAAATATACAAGGAAGAAAGAGAAACAAATAAAATAGAGGAAATTTTTATTGACTCTCTCGCGTCGATGAATTTTTTTTTCTCCGTTTCGTCGTTTTCGGACCCCGCCGATAATATGTGCGCGGGCGTTTCTCGTGCCCATCGACTCTGTTTGCCCCCTCTTCGCTCCTGTCAAAAAAGAATAAGCGACGGAGGAGGACCGGGATATCGCGAGTGGGAGAAAAATTGTGAGGGGGACGCGGGGGGAGAGAGAAATATATGCTAAAGTGTGTATATGGAAGCAGGAGGGTTGAGATGGAGCAAGAAAAAGAGAGAGAGAGAGAAGCAGAGAATATATATAGTGTATATGAGAGAATAAAAGAGAGAGAGAGAGATCAAGTGAGAAATGTATACCTGCTGGTGGATATTAAAGCGAACATCATACCCTCGTCACTTTTACTGGTCGCGTCTCTGTCCCTCTGCTCCCCTCGTGGTCGTCTCTTTCTCGCATTTGCTCCCCTGGCTTGCATCCTGCTTCCCTGTGTGCCTCATCGTGTACCTCTCGATTTTTATCTCGCTCGCTCTCTCTCTCTCTCTCTGGATCTCTATTTTTCCTCTCGCTCGTATTCTTGGACTTATTTTGTCGCGTCTCTCTCGGCTCGATCGCGATTTCAATGCGCAGGAGCGAGATACAAATATATAGTGGGAAGGCAGCGGGGATGAGAGCGACACTCGACGATCGCACACACCCGATGCAAAGTCAAAAAATCTCTATACCCCTGACGCCCTTTTTATTTTACTACGAAGCGAAGATCCTTTTTTTTTCTATCCCCGATCCCCGATATCCCTTCGAAACGTGTTACTCGTCACTGTGGCTCGGTTATATACAAGACACGTTTTACACACTCACGCAGACGCACGCCCGCGTAAGCTCTCACTCCGCATTCCAAAAAGAGCGAGAGAACGGGGCACAGTATCTTGTTTCCTTTTCTTAATACTCGCGATCGTCCGCGTTGGATTATTCTCTCCAAGAATTCGTCTAATGGTTTCGTATCTACCATTATTAATATACCCTCTCGATTTTTCAACGTTTCCAGCAATGACCAAAATAATCCGTCAACTTTTATTCGAATATTTGTGTCTTCGGGGGAGAATATAACACCGCTCGTAAGACTACTTAGCCATCGATTGAGAAATTTTTTTACTCAAAGAATATATGCGTCAATGATCACAATTTTACAACGAACTTATTAATCTGATGACATTGAAAGATTGAAATTTGATGGACTAAAATGAACAGAAGACGTAAAAAATCATTGAATAATTAATGAATTTGTTATGAAATACTGTTCTCACTTTATTTTGGTGATCATAAAAAAAAAGTCTTTTTGCATAGTAGCTATAATACTCTATTTTATTTTTCAATTTTTCATTCCCCAATATATGAAATATAAATCTTTACTCATGCACGAATTTTACTCGTTAAAAGAGTACTACTTTAATGTTGATTAATAATATGTGAGAATAAGATTCTGTGCCTTTATTTTCCAGAAGCAAAAACTATAGAGAATTTCGCCTAATTTATTAAACATGTTATTCAACATAAAAAGTAAGAATTTTAATTTTCTAAAGTATCGTTCACTTATATTTTTTATTTTGTTAGTAATAAATATATCTGAAAATATAAAAATCTATAAGGAAAATTGAGCTTCGAATAATAATAACTTTCAACTCAATGAATATGTTGAAGAATCAAATCTTATTTTCAGCATTTGCAAATACTTGACGCAAATTTTTTGCTTCTCTCATGTTGCTCATGTCCGTCGTCCGTTTCTTGGGATCGGTGATTCGTGCACTTGAAAACGTGGTCCCGGAGCCGTGATAAATTGCAACGAGGCGATACAACGAGTTTCGGAAATGGCTCCGCACTTGAAGAGCATAGCCAGAGGAAAGAGAGAAAAATAGAAGAGAGAGCATAAGAGAGAGGAAGAGAGAGAAATTCGAGACGAGGAGTCAAAAGGCACGTGTGCCACACACGCACAGAGGGCCTTCTTGCTCTCTTAATGATATAAAAACACGAGGCACTCGTCGGGAGAAAAAGAAACAAGAGACGAGATGCGAGTGCGAGAAAGAGAGAGAGAGAGAGAGAGAGAGAAGAAGTGAGACTTTTGAGAGGAAAAAGCGAAGGACGATGTGTGCACAGTGAAAAGGAAGGATCGTGCATTTGTCTCTCGACCGCTCCGGCTGTATATATCGCCTCCAAAAATCGACGCGTTCCTTTTTTTTCCTTTTTTTTTTCAACAAAAGAGTCCTGCAGACTTGCAACATGTGGTTACCGCGCTTCCACATAACCTCGCACAACCCTCGTACTTTATTCTCCGTTTCGACTCTCGCCGCCATATTCCACTCTCACTTTCTTCCCCTGCATTATTTCTCGCCGAAGAAACTCTTTCAGAGACCCGAGAGACCATTCTTCGCGCTTCGGCTGCTTCTTTTTCGCGAAATATCGAATTTTTGCCACGCACAAAATGGTCGACGATCCGCCATTTTTCGCCTGCGATTATTTCGCTCTAATTCTTCGTTCGAATACACGTGGACATTAGCTTTACCATCGAATACATTCTAAAAGACTCTCGAGCGACGTTACTTTTCTTTATTTTTTGTTCTTCAACTCGATATTGAATTTCTGCAACAATTGGACAAATGGCCGTCTTTTTGTTGCATGCCATTATTTCACTCTAATTTATATATTATAAATATAGTTTTATCATTAAGCAATTTTTAAAGGATTTCTGAGCAAGATTATTTTTCTCACTATATCTTTTTACTTTCTTCGACTCGATGAAAAATTTGAGTTGCAATTACACAAAATGGCCAATTGTCCGCCATTTTTTGCATATACAACTATTTCATTTTTTAGCTATTAGTTTTACGATAAATTATTAAATTCTAAAAGACTTTCAAGTAATATTATTTTTTTGCTCTTTTTTTATATTACGAGCAGCAACGCGGCCGCTTTTTCCGTTTCAACATGTTTGAATTGATGTTTTACAATTATTCTAAGCGTATACTTCATAAAATTTCGTTTAATGCGC